>VONZ01001326.1:0-168240 GCA_012976165.1 Labeo catla | reverse complement strand
TCTTTCACTTTTATTGTCCCTATTGGATGTGGAATAAACAAAAAAACACAGTACTTGCCTAATTGTTTTCTCATCTCTTGTGACTACCCTCTTTCACCTCCTACCAGACCATAATCTTGAGTCTCACGGTTCCTGAACAGTCTGTCAGGATCAAACACAAGAGAGAGGAACTATGAGCTCAGATCTGAAAACAGGTAATTTCTTGTTATATAAAAATGTCATCTGATTGTTAGTTAATTTTTGAAGACCATTTTAAAGGCAGATTTATTGTAATTTCTGCAACAAACAATTTTGCTTATTAATTTGCAGTGTCTATTAGAAAGTGTCTTTTGATCAACATTAAGAAGGGAGATAGCGTGGAGAGATAACTTTTACGTAAAAATGTATCTATTAATTGTGGGTCCAAATCAATGTCTGAAAAGTATAACTGAGTAAAATTCATTAAAACATTGATTTATCTCTTTAGTTGTGATACAGTGCGTTGTACAATTAGTCTTTATTTCTATTATTTTCTTTATATTTTTTATGTCCTTTCACTTTCTATTATAATTGTCTGGCTAGTAATTTATGGGGCTTCTCTCCAAATTCGAAGTATTTCTGTTTAATGAAATTAAAAGTTCTATTAATTTTAATACAGACTATATTATTGTACGTTTAGCGTATAGCTTATATTACTTATATTATACTTAAGTATGTAATGAGGGGTTTTGTGCATTTTCATTGTCTGAGATTAAATGACTAAAAGGCTTTTTCTGTAATGAACTAAAGGACTGTTTAAACAATCTAATGCCTAACAGCAATGGCTCTGCAACCATTAAGGAGTATATTGACTTTGCATTATTGTTGAGTGGCTTTGCTTTCACTGTGGGTGTTGTCCTGTGTCTCGTCCTGACATGGCTGCCATCGCTGAGCCTCGCCAAGCCATGGCCCTCACACCAGAGCCTACGCCAGAGTCTGATCTTCCAGAGCCACGCCATGTCTCGACTGATCCCCCAACAGCCTTGCCATGTCTCACCTGATCTCCCAGAGCCTCGCCATGTCTTGTCTGAACTCCCAGAGCCATGTCATGTCTTGCCTGACCTTCCAGAGCCTTGTCATGTCATTGGTGCCACTCCAAAGTCTCAACACATCATGACTGCCAGTGTGATGGATCCACCACTGATGTCAGTGCGGCAGGCCTCCCTCTGTCTACTGCGCTGCCCGTGATGGCCGTCGCCATTTTGACTGTGTGGGCAGGACACTGCACTCCAGAGGCCTCTTTTGTCCATGAGTCTGTCCCAGGGGCCTCTCCTGTCCATGAGTCTGTTTCAGAGGGCTCTCCTATTCATGAATCCACTCCAGGGCCTCCAGAGGTGGTGGCTTCCGCTGCAGAACCTCCCAAGGTGGTGGTGCCCGTTCATGAACTCACTGCCTGTCCTGTCATGGCCAAGAAGGCCATTCAAGAACTCACTGCCTGCTCTGCCACAGTCAAGTGGTCTATCTACATCCCTTCTCCACCATGGATTCCTGCTCTGCTGGCACCACCCTAGCTCTCTACTCTGCCGACTCCATGTCCTGCCCTGGCTCTATGCATTCGTACTTCTGCTCTACAGTGTCTCTGTCTGCCTCTGTTCCATGGCCCAGGTCCTTCAGTGTTTCATGGTTTGTCACTATTGCTCCATGATCCAAGTCCACCTCTTTACAGCCTAGACCTGCCTCTGTTTCACGGTCCAGATTTATTGCCCAGGTTTGCCATTGCCCCATGGTCCAGGTCCACAACTGTACCATGGCCCTTGTCCCACAGTCCATGTCACGTTTCTGGTTCTGTTCCTCTGCATGGGCCTGGCCCTCCATCCCTCCAACCCTCCTCGACTTTTTGGGATTTGTTTGGGCATCTGGAGCCGCAGTTGGTGGGGGGCTGTAATGTGTAATCTTGTTCATGTTTTCATGTCTTTCATTTTGAAGTTTAGCTATGGTCCCTGTTTAGTTATGTGATTTCCTTTGCCCTCTTGTATTCCTGCTATTGATTCCTTAGTTCATGTGTCATGTTTTTATTGGTTCTTTGTCTTGTCATGTGATTGTCAGTTCTGTTTGCTCATTGGTTGGTTTATGTCATGTGTCCCTCATTGTTTGCTATAAGTAGCCCTCTTTTTTGCCGTTGTCTCTTGTCGTGCATTGAATTGTGTAACCTGATGTGTAAGCTGATGGTGAGTTTGTGTTTCCAAGTCAATACCAAGTCAAGTCTGTTAATGCCAAGTCTGTTCATGCCGTACCAAGTCAAGTCAAGTCATGTCTTTGTTTGTTTAGATTTTGTATTGTGCTCTGTTTGAAATAAATTGCATATAAAACTGGCCTCTCAGTGGACTATTGTTACAGATATGATATAACACAACCTCTTATAAATACTTTGAACATTTTCCAGAGCAGTCCTGATGATATCTCTGGCTTATCATTGCTATCGAAAACATTTTTTCCAATTGCAAACTCATGAAATCAATGAACTTGGGGTCATCAATAAGATGAGGGTCTATCCTTCATAAAGGATGGATAAAAGATGTTTGGTCAAAAACAACTTCAGTCGTGCCCTAATGATTAGAGATTCGGACTTGTGATCCAAAGGCTGTGGGTCCGAGTCTCAGGTCTGACAAGGATTGTAGGTGGAGGGAGTGAATGTCCAGTGTTCTCTTCCACACTCAATACCATGACTGAGGAGAGACCCTTAAGCAAGGCACCGAACCCCCAACTGCTCCCCGGCAGCCACAGCATTGGCTGCCCACTGCTCTATGTTTACAATGCGTGTTTGTTTACTTCTTATTGCTCTGTGTGTGCATTGGGGCACTTGAGTCCTTTATGGCCCCTGGGATTCACTGCATATCACAGCAATGGAAATCTGTAGAGAAATGGGTTTGGACTCTTGACTTAATTATGGAGTTAGGCTAATAAATAGTTTTTCCCCATTTCTGTGTTCAGGATTTTTTTAGGCAGGTCTGAAATCATGTCTCGATGACGCAATTGATCCGCTGAGCATGGCCCCTTCCCTAATGTAGCAGGGGCCTATGATCGATAACTCAACATATGCAGACTACGCCACCCTGTTAACAGGGAAATCTCACTAAATATGAATAATTCACTAAAAAAAGACACACAGGAACTTAGTTTCAAAGAAAGGAGTGGAGACGTGGATACCAAAAAGTACAAAGTTTATTTTACAAAATATGAATTCTAAAAGTCAATAAAAGACACAGGAACCAGGCTGTAATGACATGGAAGACAATTGAAAACAAATAGAAACAATAAGACCGAGGCTTACCGAAGACAGGTAATCTAATTATTAAATGTAACCACTAGATCTCCAAAATCTTACCACCCGGTGCACAGGTCACACCGCGCACACACACACACACACACACACACACAAAATCAAGTCAAGGTGAACACACTACACTCCGTGTTCGAATCCCATCACCACACACGAGGGCCAACTAGTAGCCTGTCCGGAAGCCTCGATCCTGCAACACGATTAACAAACAATCAATAAACAAACCAAAGAAAAATGATGATAACAAACTAGCTCTTACACAAAAAGAAAAATACAAAAAAACAAAATATACATAATTGATTAAACACAGACCTAATATAATGCTAAGATCTACATCAAAAGGTAGCAGATATTTACAAAAACAATACAAATACAAAAAAAACAAATATCAACAAAACAAAATGAAATGCTGCTAAGCAAGACCAACAAAGTTAAATAAACTTTACAAATAAAGCAAAAGCAGCAAAAATACAAACTGAAATACAACTTAGAGTAAACAAAACAAACAAAACAACTGACAAATAATTTGAATCAAAAATGTACCACACAAACGTAAAACAAAACAATTGAACCACTTCAACAGCCAGGATGAACAACGAATACTCGTTGGGGCAGGACCAATAAAGAAACCAAAAGAATAGTACAGCTACACATCGGAGAACCAGTGTAGCATCCAGGAAATCACGCCGACAAAACAGCAGCATCAACAAATGTCACCCTGCAGGCTCCGTTACGTGCAGTGAACCCAGATCAAGCTATTCTTCCCAAGAGATAACATTAAATTACTTGTCACATAACAAAAGAACCTGCCGCAACATTAATTGTTCTACATACCTTCTCGTTATGATCATTCCTACGCATCCACTCACATGCAGCCGCAAACATGAAAGAACATCAAAGCGCCGATCCCATACGGGAGTACAGAGGGAGAACTTTAAGGCAGCGAGAGGGAACAGCCGCCGTACAAGAAACCACGACTGATGCTCTCCATAATAAACTATATTATTTTTTTATTAAAGGCCTATGCGGGACTGTTTTCTTGATCGGGCTCCCACTGAATTTCTGGCTATTACCACCTGCTCACACGATCATTCTAATATTTTCAGGCATCAGGGAGGCACTATCTTATGCAGAGTATTTAAATCTCTTTTGAATGAGTGGCTATTCACTTTCACATTGAATTTCGTGATCACACACACTCTGTACAAAGGGAGCACATCTTACAAGATCAGATATGTGCGCATTATCTGCTGAGCAGCAAATCCTCCAGCATGATTTGTCAGTCATCTCTCCTTACTCTTGTCTTGGCTCATGATCAGTTAAATCTGATTCCTGCAGCTTGTGTTGGAAGAAGGGTTGCCAAATCTGTATTTTTTTTTTCATAGAATTGGGCTGATTTTAAAATGTTGTGATGGGTTGATTTTCTCCCGTTTGAAATATTGCATAGATTATATTTGACTGAAATACTCCTATTGAAACATTTTGAATTCTACTTGTGATAAAACCATGCAAGATGTTACGTTTTGTAATGACCAGTAGTAGGAAGCCTTTTAGTTGTGTCAGTCTGCACAAGGATGACTGTTAAATATAAATTTTAGGTTTGGAAATGAATTTAGGTTTGGGCTTTTTTGAGATGAGCAAAATCTGCGCAAGATCTCACATGAGCCTAATACTGTTATTTTTTCAAGATTTTGAAACTTTATTTTATTTACTTGGTCACTCTGAGAACAGGCTTTATGTCCATGTGTCCAACATATATATAACACATAGAATACAAATGTTCACATAATTTTACACTTCAAGACTTTACTGACATGAGCTGGAGACACAATGTATGTAATAAAGACAGTATGCAATAAAAGTCTCAGCAGTCATTTAGTACAGAACCTTTCTTTTCTAATTGCCACTGTGAGTGAAATATAACTGGTAAAAATATATTTCTCTTAAGTTAAAAAGTTGTTTTTTTAGCTGAATTGGTTTAGTTTTCATTGGTTCTTTCTGGTACAGTTTTTTGTGTTTGGCACTGTTTTGTGTTGTTAGGTTCTTACCGTTTGACAGATTCTTTGCTTGTTTTATCATATAACAAAATAAGAATGAACCTATTGCTATAGTTCAAGGACTGAGCAGATCAGTATGTTGCTGCCGTAACACTTCTGTACCACAAAAATATGTGCATTTACAGTGTTTATTAGAGCAAATATCAGTAAATATATTCATACTGAAAAGCCCCTCCTGTTTCTCTCTGGTCCCCCCTGGCTCTACATGATCCCAGAGCCCAGCCCACCATCTTTCTGCTGTGCGGAGCCCATGCCCAAGCCCACCGCGGCTGGCAAGCCATCGCCACACAGAGCGACAGAGCTGAGGATTGCCATTGATCCGATGCTGCAAATGATGTCAGACCAGGTGTGAGATCCGGCTATAATGCCTGTCGGCTCTGCCTTGGTCTGTCGTTGACCATCCTTCGCCTTGGGACTCCACTCCTCCGGCTTTGCCTCGTCCCTCTGTCTCCATCAGGCTCCTCCATTCCTTTGGCTCCACCTTGGTCCTCTGTCGCTGTGGCTTCACCGCGGCCTTCCGGATCCACGTTTCTGCATCGGTCGCCAGAGCCATCTGTTCCACCTCGGCCATCCGGATCCCCCTCGTCATCCTGGCTCATCGGCTCTCCGTCTCCGCCTTGGGTCCCACCTGGTGCCAAGCCTCTCCTGTTTCTTTCTGGTCTGCCCTGACTCCTCCTGTCGTCCCCCTGGCTCCTCCTTCTGTCTGGTCTGCCCTGACTCCTCCTGTCTCCCCCCACCACCCCCATGTCTCCACCACTCCACCATGGACCCTGTCTGCTGTCCCGAGCCTCCTCCTGTGCCTCCTCCCAAGTTCCCACACATCCCTCCCTCAGTTGTTTCTATGGCACGAGGACGCACCTTCCGGGAGGGGGGCGGTATGTCACAGATCTGGCCATTTTATGTGTATTTTTTTTCCCCCATGTGCTCCCCGTGACCCAGTTTCTCTCTTGTTTGATTGTCTAAATTTGTATTCAGGTGTGTCTCGTTAAATATCTCATTTAACACAGTATTTAAAGTGTTTTCTGCCCTATGTTTTCTTGTCCGGTGTTGAATGTCTTCCTGTGATGTGCTGCGTGTGTCTCCTGCCTGCCTGTGTTACACCGTGGATGTTTATTAAAGATTGTGGCTTCTTATTATCCCTCGTTTCCTTGTTCCTCACTTCCAGCTGTAACAGACGCTGACAACGCTGAATGTAAAACATCAGCTGACATGCAAACTAAATACACACTGTAGTACACACTACAGTACATGTATTTGAGAACCAGTCTGATCTCTATCAGAACAAACTTCAGCATCATTATGTACATACTGTATAATACACAAACACAATACAGCAGTATGATACGTACAATACAAAAGTCTCTGTTTCTGCATGGCAGGTGTTTATTGGATAAATAATATGTTAAACCAAAGACAAATGACAAACATAATAATGAAAATAAAGGATATAAAACAAATGTGTGCCAAAGCGAGTTCATTCTTATTAAAATAACCATAAAGAAAACGTATAAAACCAAACCTATATGCCGACATGCCTTTGAAACCAATATGAATGAAATTGGATGACAAATATATGAAAAGGCTTGTTTGATGTTATTTTTTTACTTATTTTTTCAACAATCAACCTCTATTAACTAAATCAAAACAATACTCATCACCATTTTTGTTTTATTTTGTTTTGTTCTTATTACGTGCTTTTATTGTGTAATGTTAAATGATAACATTTAACACAAGAAATAAGTAATAAATCAATGTGTTGTGTGTGTTCAACTCTATTATTGCCCACTAAACACTAAACACAATAAGTAGGTGGTGTCTTTAACCTTTAAAGATTTGCATCATCTACATTTGCATTTCTGATCAATGTCTCAAATGCAAATCCTTTTCCGGGTTTTATGAAAACAAGGTGAACAGCTCTTATTACCAGTAAAGCCACAATATGTGCTCTTGTATGCAGCGGCCTGAACTCTTCATGGACCCAGTGACAGCTGGAATATATAGACATCATTCAGAGAAATGTTTCACTAGAAGATCAGAATACAACTTTTTACAAGCTTCAATCTCATACTCGTGTAAGTCTAAATGCATTTACTCATTTAATGTACTGCTGTTTATTTCATTTATGTAAAACACCACATCAGATGTAAGGATGGCGATAGCAACCTGTAGTAAAGACCAACTTATTTTCATCATCAAAGAAATCAGAATCCAGTAAATGAATACCTGGTGCGATGTCTAATCAGTTTTTTGCTGTTGACATCAATTACGCCAGATCATATCAAACTACTACTATTTCTCCTAAATTCCAAATAAACATATTGTCATTTAGAGCATTTATTTGCAGAAAATAACAACCGGTTAAAATAACTAAAAAGATGCCATTTAATCCAAAGAGAACAAGTTCATGTACATTTTTAAACAACACAATACTAATGTTGTTAGGAAGAATTCAGAAATAAATATTTGGTGGAATAACTCAAAACTGTCATAAATGTTACAAAAAAGAAGAAAACTTAGGAAGAGAAAAACTAGCAAGATAAAGGTATCATGTAAGCTAAACTGGGCTATGTTGCGAGCTAATTTTAGCTAGCTAGTTAATTAGCATAGCCTAGGTAGTGTTTATTTTTGTTTTAGGAAAGTTCATGTTTGATTAAACATCCATAAATAGCCTTGACATCTTAATATATTATAATATAAAATGTTACTAAGATAAATGTAGATTGAAGTTTTTGTCTTCTATGTAAAAATAACTTTCCATGGTACCCTAGTGAAAAATAAATATTAAAATATATTTAAAATACATTTATTTCATGCTTAGTGTACTACAAATACATGTATATATTAAGTACTTAAAAAATACCATGCAATTGTACTTTTAGTATATTAAACTGATATTTAAAGTCTGATATGAATGAAATATAATTTTGAATGTAAATACTAATATTAATTTAGATTTAACATTAATATTAAGAAATGTGCATTGCACACAAGTAGTACTCCAAATAAAGTTTAATTACATTTTCCATATCAGTCTCAAGAGATATGTCAGTAAGTATGTTAATAGACTTGAATTATACTTAGTATAAACTAAATACATTTTAAATCTATTACTTTTTCACTAGGGTATACTGTATTTTTGTAAGAAAAATAAGCTCATAAACTTGGTACTGATAAGAGCTTAACATTATTTACATTGCTATTATATTCCAATATCAGATTGCCTCAGTTAGCTATTCAGTGGACACCTTGCTTGTTTAATAAATTATGTTGTTAAAATAACATTCTGTTTCAACTATATTCTTATGAAAATTCCCTAGGGGCACTGTTGAGAGGTGGGAGTGCCAGTGCTACAGCTGACAATAATACAGCAGTTGAGTTTTCCTCAGTCCCAGATCAATAGGTGTATATGGATAACCCAATTTTACAGACAGCTGCATTACCTTAAAATGGTTCATTTTTTTACAGTAAATGCATTGTCTGTTGGTTTATTTAGCTACATTTCAGCTTAGGGCACCATAAAGGCTTGAGCCGGCCCTGCTTGTAGGCCTCTCCAGATCTCTTGTCTATTAGTCAAATGGTGGAGCAAAGTTGGGCAAAGCTGAAAATTGGACTCATCGGAGATGACCTTACTTTAGTCCTCTATGGCCCAATCTTTATGCTCTTTTGCAAACCAGCCAGACCCAAATATTGCCTGAAGCTTAACTTAAAGGTAAATATTGGTTTGCAAACACAAAAGTTGTAGGTTAGACCGCAGTCGTTCGTTCATGTCAGTCATGGCCCAATTTTAACTGCATGTCAGTATAATGTTCCTGAGGCTTTCAGAAACACAGATGCAAAGCAAAGGCATTTTTAGCCCCAGCAAGACCTGCATCTCATCTGATCACTTCATTTAGTGAGATGTTAATCATAAAAACATCCAGACACAACAGCAGTGTGTCTTAATGATTCAGCTGGTTCATGTTTCTAGCTTCCGTCGGGTCATTGTTCTTGCTTAATGATATTTATTGTGCATAATCTGATCTTTGGTTTACTGTTACATTCAGATGTGTAAATAAAAAGCATCAAAATGAGAGTAAATCAGCTTCATATTAATTCAAATTGACTCATATTCTGAATAAAAAAAAATGTTTAATTGTAACGCTACTTTAGTATTAGCCTTACAATGAAAATTAAGTACTTTGGCACAAACAGGATGAGAACAATATACTGTGTGTGTGTGTGTGTGTGTGTGCGTGCATTTACATGTTTGTTTTGCTTGTGTTGCTTCTGTTAAGGCAGACGACAGCAAGACAGTGGGTTTGTTTAGTCTCATAAATAATAAATAATAACCTTAACAGAAAAAAAGAGAAGAGATGTTTAGATACTAGATGTCCTGCATTTAATTAGCTGTAAATACAGAGAGAAAGAAAGAGGGAACAAACAACAACCCAGCTAACAGGAAACATTTATACATCATCACAACTCTATTTTAAAGTTATGAACAAACATTCTTTCAATAACATTAAAGGCAATAGAAGATCTTGGTAAATGCTAACTTTAGCCTGATAGCGCTGAAAGCGAACGTCCCACCCTCCCAGCAAATCGCCGTCCAAAGCCAGGCCTGAATCTGAGGGTGCAAAAAAAAAAAATAAATAAAAAAAATAATATATATATATATATATATATATATAGAGAGAGAGAGAGAGAGAGAGAAAATCACCTTAAATGTTACCCAAATAAAGTTCTTAATAATGAATATTACTAATCAAAAATTAAGTTTTGATATATTTACAGTAGGGATTTTACAAAAATATCTTCATGGAACATGATATTTACTTAATTTCCTAATGATTTTTGGCATAAAATCAATCATTTTGACCCATACAATATATTTTTGGCTATTGCTACAAATATACCCCAGGGACTTAAGACTGGTTTTGTGGTCCAGGTTCACATATATAAAATAAAGAGACAGATGCTGATAGAGCAAGTCATCTCTTCACCTTTCCAGAACGTACAGATACACGTTATGCACATGCGCAGTTGTCCGTCAGAAGTTAAATTCACATTTAGTTTGAAGAATGCTGAAATGGAATGTTCCCTTAATGTTCAAATTATCAAGAAAAAAATGTAAAAATTTTAAAAACTTGACATTCAAATTCAAAAAGTTCAAAAGCAACCAAACCTACATGCTGTTACTGTAGTAAACAAACAAAGTTTTAAAGGCAATTTCATGGCAAGGCTTTTTTTGCTTTCCCTCTCTTTTAGCTGCTCTGTAGATCATAATGAGGATGTTCTGGTGATTTGTAACAAAACCACAAAACACACTGCACTTGTCCACTTGCCTGCCTGTCTCATCTGACAACTCCTCCCATCAAATCATCAGTAAATATTGCCTTTGAGTCTCACATCATTGAACAACGTGTCAGGATCAAAACAAGAGAGAGGACCTATGAGGAAGTTCCTTATGGTAACAGGTAATTTCTTGTTGTAGAAAAACTATTAATGAATTCATTTTTTAAAGACAATTTTGTGAAAAAGCCAGACTTCATCCCCTTTTCCTCTGTAGGTTAAAATGAGGACAGAAGGAACATATCAGACGTTATTCAGAGAATCGTCTCACAGGAGGAACAGGATCCAAAATACAATGTTTTCCCAGAGAAGTTCATGAAATGAAGCTTCGGTCGCATATTCATGTAAGTGTAATTTACTGATGTTAATTTCATTATTGGATCAAATGTCACATCAGACATAAAGATGACTAGATGCCTGCTGAAAGACCAGCTTATTTTTTTTATTATAGCCCATCAAACTTCATTTTTTTAGTGAAACTAGCTTAATGCTTTGTGGTCTAACCAATGAAATGAGGAATAAAAACTTTTGTCATGTCTTTTATTGATGAATTAAAGCCCAGACATGAAAAACAGTTGATTTAGAGATACAGTAAAATCAGAAGTATATTTAATATTAATAATGGTAAAAATCAGTAGAAGGTCAAGTATTGAATACACCTGAATATAAGTAAATCTGGGAAATTTTGATTAATATTTGGTGGATAATATAGTCAAAATATAGTGAAATAAAGTATATATTGATAATTTGGGGTTTGTGTATTTAATGTTGGCCTTATCTGAATTAGCCCCAGTGGGTTGTGACCCTGATAATCAGGTAAGTTTGGAGGGTTTTTTTTTGGCTTGTATGCTGTTGTTTTAATCATCAAATGCTTTGCGTAACTAGATTTAAAAGGAAAACTGTTGGTACATTAAACATTAATCTGTCGGTACCGATAGCCTTGTGGGCAGCACGCTGACATACAGCACTGCTGCGCTCTGGGCATCTGGTGTGCGAAAGTGTAACATATTTTGAGATTAATATAACATTTAGAGTTAATATAACACACACACACACACACAAACTTCATATATATATATATATATATATATTATTCAGAAACCATTTTAAATCTCACATGAGCCAGATTTGAGAATCCCTGGTTTAGAGGATAATATAACACTTCCAAAACATCAAACAACAAATACGTACAGTATACCCAAAAAATGACAATTTTCTTGTACACCACACTAACTGACATAACAAGGAAACTCAAACACACTGTTAGCACACCACACTTGTGTAAATGGGAGTGAATATGTTCCTCCTCTCTAGTCACAATGAGCAATGCTGTAAATAAAGGCCTAGCTAGAACACAATAGAAATCAACAGAAAAGTACAAACGACAAACAATAAAAATGTGGAATTCACAAAACCATAATCTGTTCAGTAACCAACCAACAAACAGACAAACAAACAAAGGTAGGTAAAACAGTAATCAATTGCATTGGACAGGCACAACTCTTTATTGCTTTCAACTGATTATAGAAACTTTGAGGAAATTGCAACAGCCATACATTTTGTGCAGTATGAGATACCAACCATTCGGCATCCACCACGTATCCAGATCAATCTAACCAGCATGAAAGCATTTAAAGCACACATCTAAAATCAACAGAACTTGTTCTCCCAGTGACAGACAACCACCTACATGCCAAACAATTCAGGCATGATGACCATCCTCATGGGAAGTGATGTTTATATAGGCAAATCACCCCATCTATGCAAATCACCCCGTCTATAGCCCCAACAGCACGTCCTAATGACTTGACTACATTACAGGATAATGATCTAGCATCCACTATATTATTAATGGAAATAAATAGATACACATAAATAGATACACACTTGAAAACTGTGCGGTTTATGCTCTAAACTACAAACTACAGGTTTATGCTCTAAACTCTAAACTACAAAAAGATATAGAAATACAGTGAGTTTTGCCATTTACTGTCATACTCAGTGTTTCTACTGCTCTACTATAGTAAGGAGCCTATTTCTGAATTGTTTGTAAAGTGTTTGTCTTCCTGTCGTTAGGCGTCCTCTACTGGACAAACCCAGAATCTAATCTTTGGAATAGTGTATACAGTGACTCTGCACAATACTGTATGAAATGCTCTTGTAACAGCATTATTCAGTCTAACTTATACCATAATTATACTAATTAAGTCTAACTTAAATGTATTAAGCACACCGAAAATCTAAAAAACCTACCCATCAAAAGAAACTTTCTGCATTTTTACTTTCTCAAAAAAACTTATGATTTATAAGCTTTTATACCCATGGGGACCTCAGTTTAGGTCTCCACAGTGACACAGTCCCCATGACTCCCCCATGTGTATTCAGGTTTAATCCCCCAACAGGATATATAATGCAACTGATAATTAATGCAATTGAATCATATTTTTCACTGTTTGTACTTGGACAAATGACCTGCAGAGGGCAGCAGAGAAGCTATAAAATATACAGAAAAAAAATAAAAAAATAAAACGTAATCGGACAGCGTCACAGTAACTGTCTTTACAGAGGTGGCGCATTCAACCAGTATAAAAAAAGGAGCAGCATGGCCTTAGCAGCAGAAGAGATTTATTGATACAAACTGAAATTAGCTTACCAGGTCCTCCAGTGTTAATGTTATAAGCTATAAAAGCAACTTCAAACAGAAATCACTTACAGAAATTTAAAATAGAGATTACTGAAATGTAGAGAAATGTATAGCATGCTCGTATTAGATCTCATATTAGTATGAGACAGTAGCAAAGTGTGACTCTTGAACCTTGACCTTCTCGCCCCCATACCCTCATCGGGGGAAATAGTAAACTACCACCCTAGTTTACAGTGTCTTCTTCTTAAAAAAAAAATCTCTGAAGGCTCCAGCCTTAGAAATCCCCATTACAAAAAACTGCATCATTACATAGTTTGTCTGTGCACTTAAGCAGAATATGGGCGTGTAGATAGCTATATTTGTTAAGGCCCTCAAAAATGCAATTCACTTTGGAGAAGAAGAAGAAGCAGAGGCGCAGATGGGGTTTTAAAACTAGGAGGGACCAAGCTGTCAGCAAATGATTTCAAATCAGTTATTTTGCGTAATTTGGGATTTAACTAATGCCCAAATGTAGTTACATTGCATAATTTGGGCTAATGGTTTGCACTAAAAAAGCTATTGGGAGTCAGGTTCCAAAAACAGACACACACACAAAAATGTTTTCACAAAATATTAAAGGAATAGTTCACCCAAAAATGAAAATTCTGTCATTAATTACTCACTCTCATGTCGTTCCAAACCTGTAAAACCTTTGTTCCTCTTTGGAACACAAATTAAGATATTTTTGATGAAATCCGAGAGCTTTCAGAGCCTGCATGGACAGCAGCACAACTGACATGTTCAAGGCCTAGAAAGGTAGTAGGGACATTGTAAAAAAAAACATAGTGTTGCAGTTGCAGATATTTTGGTACTCACATGTTTATTTTTTTTGTTTGTTTGCGTTGGAACAGAGAAGAAAAGTCAAATCAAATACAATTCCACACAGAACCCAAAAAATGCACTGGATAAATTTTTTGGCACCCTTAACTTCATATTTGGGAGCACCCCCTTTGGAAAAAAATAACTGAAATCAATCGCTTCTTTCTTACACCTCTCTACTGGAATTTTGGACCACTCTTCTTTTGCAAACTGCTCCAGGTCATTCAGATTTGAAGGATGCTTCTCCCAACTGCTGTGTTGAGATCTTTCCACAGGTCTGGACTCATTGCTGACCATTTCAGGACTCTCCAGCACTTTGTTTGTAACCATTTCTGAGTGCTTTTTGAAGTGAGTTTCGGGTCATTGTCTTGCTGGAAGACCCATGACCTCTGGTGGAGACGCAGCTTTCTGACACTGGCCACTACGTTGCGCCCCAAAATTCTTTGGTAATCATCAGATTTCATGATACCGTTCACACAGTCAAGGCATCCAGTGCCAGAAGCAGCAAAGCAACCCCAAAACATCTTTGAGCCTCCACCATGTTTGACTGTAGGAACTGTGTTCTTTTCTTTGAAGGCCTCATGTCTTTTTCTGTAAATGGTGCCATGATGTCCTTTACTAAAAAGCTCTACTTTTGTCTCATCAGTCCACAGTCACAAGTTTTGTCTTGCTTTTTTATGCCTTTGTGTCAGCAGTGGTGTTCTCCTGTGTCTCCTACCATATCGTCCCTTTTCATTCAGATGTTGACAGCTAGTGTGAGCTGACACTGTTGTACCTTGTGTCTGCAGATATGCTTGAAATTGTTTGGAAGTTAATCAGGGTTCTTTATCCACCATTCGAACAATCCTTCATTGTAATTTTTCATTAATTTTGTTCTTCCGTCCATGTCCAGGGAGGTTAGCTACAGTGCCATGGGCTGTAAACCTCTTGATGATATTGTGCACAGTGGACACAGGAACATTAAGATCTCTGGAGATGGACTTAGCCTTGAGATTGTCCATGTTTTTCCACATTTTTTCTTTTTAAATCCATTTTTTTCTTAAATCCACAGACAACTCTTTACACTTCTTTCTTTTCTCCATGCTCAGTGTGACACACAACACAAAGGTTGAGTCAACTTTTCTCCATTTTGACTGGTGTGATTACTATATTACCCACATCTGTTACTTGCCACAGGTGTGTCTAAATACAAATTAAAAAAAAAAATCCTCATTACAAATAACTGCATCATTACATAGTTTGTCTATGCACTTAAGCACAACACGGACAGGGGGTCAGGTTCCAAAACAGACAGACACACAAAAATGTTTACACAAAATATTAAAGGGACAGTTCACCCAAAAATGAAAATTCTGTCATTAATTACTCACTCTCATGTTGTTCCAAACCTGTAAAACCTTTGTTCCTATTTAGAACAAAAATTAAGATATTTTTTATCAAATCCGAGAGCTTTCTGACCCTGCATGGACAGCAACACAACTGACATGTTCAAGGCCTAGAAAGGTAGTAGGGACATTGCAAAAAATAGTCCAAATGTACACTCAACAGCTAGAGAATAACCATAATACATTGTGACGGAAACCGAGACGGCAGAAGAGCACACCTGTCATGGTGTAGTTGCAGGGAGAACGCAGGAGTTGAGGAATAATCTTCAACAGTTAATAAATGAAAGCTCAGGGGAATAATCCAACACAGGAACAGGACCTGGCACAAAAACATAGCCGGCCGCTGCCAAGCCCACCTGCAGCTCTCAAGTGAAGCCCCCTGGCTGCGTCAAAGCCAAGCTCGCCGGCCACTCCAAAATCGAGCCCGCCAGTCACTTCCACATCAAGTTCGCCAGCTGTTTGTTTTCTTTATTTTACAAAAGCACATTGTTTTGTTGTTATTATACCTTATTGTTAGCTGTACAATCAAAAATGAGGAGCATTTTTATTTCTTTTCATGGTCAGCAACAAAAAAAAAAAACGAGACAGACCGCACCGGTGCCCCAGAGGGTTTAACAATATTGCTGCAGGATGTTTTTTATGTCCACGAGTTGAAGCGACTCAAATAACGTGATATTTAGCCCCAGGAAAGTGTCTCTTATATTGTCCCACATCAGCGTTAAAATAGTGTAGATTAGTGTACAATGTTTTATTAATTTAACATATTTAATACTGGGGGCATCCAATTACGTTTTTTGACATTAAAAAAAAAGTAACACAATAGTTGCTTTTCCTGGTAAGTAGTTACTTTTATAATGATGTAATCCAGTTACTAACTCAGTTACTATTTGTGATAAAGAACTAGTCACTATTACTAATTACTTTTTTTAAAGTAACATGCCCAACATTTTACATGCTAGTTTCCATGGCAGAGGTCAAGATAAATCTGTTCATTAGTACTGAAGCTGCCAACTGATTTTGAACACAGCACTATGCCCTACTGTAGGTGTGTTCGACTGAGTGCACAGTGCACAGACTGAGCAGGGTATAACATCAAAGTATCAAAGTATGATGTCACACACCACTTAGTCTGTGCAGCGCTGCTGCAAGTCAAATACACCCCCAATCACTGAGCCAGAAGAGTTCGGTGAAACATTCAAATAAGGAGAAACACCAAGTGAACACAAACAGATTTTAAGTGTTCATTTCTACATAAATTATATTATTTTATTTAGATTTTAATTGTCAAGCTATGAATTGCTAAAATAAAATTGAAAAAGATATTTCTAGGACATTTCACTCTTAGTATCACGTTTTTAACAATAGGCCTCATATTTACACACTAGTGTGAAAGTTCATACAGTATTATGTTCACTTGCTTTTTCCCATGAGGCCTTGTTGCAGCTTCTCAACAGTGGTGTGACATTTAAAGCATTTACTTCATTAATTGAAGCCTTTAAGAATAACACTAGATTAATGTTAAATACTTTTACAGTTTCAGTTTGTTGGACAACCAAAGTGATATAAATTTCATTGTAAGTGTTGCAAACGTGCTTTACATGCGTTAACACCATAGACTGTAGGTTAACATGCTTGGCAAGTGCTAAATTGGCATTACATGTATAAGATATAATAAACAATCAAAGCAAACACACTGTGATACTGTTGTTTCCATTTGAGGTTGAGACGACTGTGAGAACTGAGATACATAAACATAAAGGTATTAAAAAAAACACAGCACTTGTTTCACAGTTAAACCTCCACTCTAGACAAAGGTGAGAGTTGGTTGTCAAGTGCCAAAAGCCAGTGGAACATGTTTCTGGTTTTGGTTTAGCACTTCATTTACAGTTAGCAGTTCATTTGAAAATAACTTTGTATACAAAAGTGTTGTATACAAAAGTATTTGTATGTAAAATTCATACACATTCTGTTATATAA
The DNA here is from genome assembly GCA_012976165.1 of Labeo catla. Classification (NCBI taxonomy): domain Eukaryota; kingdom Metazoa; phylum Chordata; class Actinopteri; order Cypriniformes; family Cyprinidae; genus Labeo; species Labeo catla. The sequence continues at coordinate 150,690 of VONZ01001326.1, read as the reverse complement.
ACCTTACGCTATACGTGCTATGCTAAGTCATTTCCAAATAGCCACGTTACACTTTTCTTTAATTATTCAGTTATATTTTAATTATAGTTTCATTGTAATTAAAGTTTATTTAAAAATAAAGCTCTAATTAAGCAATATGGACATTATTTAATGACGCTAAAAATTTATTTACTACTTGTGTTTGTTATTAAAGTAAAATGCTGTTTACATATGAAAGTATATTATATCCATTTAAATAACTTTAAAATAGAAATATATTTATTCATAATAAAGCAGATTCATAGCAAATATAGATGATATCTGTATATCTCAGGTACAAAATTATGGGTAGATTGCTTGTGTGTTTTAAATATTGTTATTATATATTATTTATATGTTGTGAAACTAATGGTAAAATGAATGTAGATTCAAGACGTTTTTTATTCTGACTATTATTTTTATTTATTATTTTTATATTATTTGAAGAGAAACTCCTCACACTTTCATTTTGTTAAAACAATGCAAAATGCAACACACACACAAAACCTGAGGGCTGAGTTAGACATAGGCTGACATGCCACAACATTTCACATTCACATTTCATATTTTATACAGGAATTATTTAAAAGTCTGGGCAGAATAAACAATCTTTTTATTAAATGAATCATTACATTTATTAATATCTTCTTCGTACAACAGAATGGAAAACCCAACCATAAGGCTTCACAAAGATAAATAATAATTCAAATATCAAAGTAAAAGAAAGGAAAGGACATGTGGCCAAGTATCTTTTGTAAGCTGTGTACATTTTGGGCCTTGTTTTTTTTTTTAGGAAACAAAAAAGGGTTTCTATCTACAGAAGTCTATGGAATGCAAAAACTTTGAGTGCTCAGAATGCAGAAAGAACTTTACAATTCGAAGGCGGCAATATATGAAGAGTTCAGATGCAAAACCAGCTAAATCCATCTGACGTCTTTCTTTAAAAAACAATTTTATCAGGCTCAGATGTATAGGTTTCTATGTAAGTACTGGTACTTCTGATTGGGCTGAGGCTGGAATTTTAGTAAGTTTGAAGAAAAAGTATTTGATGGGCGTATAATATGTGTCAAGAACATTCACTCAGTATCATTATCTCATTTTTGACAGAGATGGCTTTTAGCTGGTTTTGCATCTGAACTCTTCATATCCATCTCTAACCTTTCACAAATGTTACAACCTATATGCTACATATATATATTAAGACAGCAATTTTAAAACAAAAGTCTTTTAAATGATAAAAAGACAATGCAATCAAGTTCCTAAACACACATTTTATCTGAAGCAGGAGTTTTCAAATCTTTTGATGCCACCGACCCCAAATATGATGATTCTCTTGCGGGACCACCAAAATACAAAAGCAGGTACATATTGTATTTTCATACATTTATACAACGAAAAATAACAAATAAAGTGTGAACTTAATAAAAAGCAAATATTGTCTACACATTAGTATTACTGTGTTAGATCTATAACAGATAGCTGTCAACTGAATAATGACTTCCAACCAATCTTTAAAAAGCAGAATGATTTTTTAAAATAATTTTCATAGTTGTACAACAGTAAAAAAGTCAATAAAACAAGTGAAATATCAGTCATACTCATGTGTTCATAACTTCGGCAGGTTTAAAGCAGCGTAGGTGCTGTTGATTTGGCTGGACCGAATATTTCTACGCATCTTGGAAAAATCCATGGTGGCATACTGAAAGAGTAATATAAGCATTTTCAGCTGCAGTTCAACAAAAATGAACCAAAATTAAGAGTTATTACACGATATTGTTTGGATTCAGAGCCGGTTCACTCAGAACGCATTTTAGCGGTTAAAAAAGCGAGACGCAGGTCAGTGAAATGAAGAAAAAAAAATCCCTGAAGAGGCGTATTTTAAAATCTGAACATCTTTTAACTTGAGTAGGCCTACCGCGTGTTTAGAATACAGTGCCACACGAGAAACACTGCAAAAGACCAAAGGCGTCCGTCTAGCACCTTTATATTGAAGAAGAAGAAGTAAAAAAGAGAAGTAGCACTTCTGTGCGCTCTGTGTGAACGGCTCATTTAACGGGTCAACAAGAATTCTCAATAATGTATCAAGACAAATGAATTGTAGTTATAATAATGATTTCACACGTTCTTACCTGTAATTGGTCCTGGTGCTGTTTTGTGACTTGCGCCTGCTGTTGATCAGTGTTAAGTTGTTGGGATTGTTCTGGAGAGTTTCTGTTTCCATGAACAAAAATTTTTACCAGTCCTAAAATTGGAACAGTGTTTTATATACATTTATACATGCATACATACATACCACATACATTTTTACAGATGGCTGAAAATAACTCACCGATCACCACAATGATCAGAAATCCATTCAGCAGAGCAGATATGATAATAATAATAGTTTGCCATTGTGTTTGATTCTGATCAATAAACTCCACCACTGTATGATTGTGACACTCAGTTATTTGAACTGATTCTGTAAAGAAAAAGTTCACAGTCTGTTACTGTAACAACTGTTACTGTACAATAGCTGTAGAGTTGTAGCACTGAATACCTGATACAATTCATAAATATAGTTATGTTTTTCATAAATATTACAAAATTTAAGTCAGGAGTTGACACGTGTGTTAGTAAGCAGTCGTCAGTATGTCTTGATCACTAAATGAACAAATAAACTCACCATTAAAGTGCAGTCTGGTGCTGTTGCTGAGTTTTGGAGGTGTGCGTGTGTTCATACAGTAATAAACTCCTAATTCATCAGCAGTCACATTATTTATAACCAGACGATGTTTAAACTGCACTGAATATTTCTTTCTAAATGTATTATTATAGTAAAAAGGTGATGCTGCTGGTGTTGAGAAAGATTGTAGAATCAGTGTTGGAGGATCTGCTGTTTTCAGTAAAATCCAGTAAACATCATTTCCATCAAGATCACAGTTTATGATCACATTTGATCCCAAATCAGTTAGTAGATTTGACATTGCATACTGACAGCAGAATAATACATCTGTAAAAAAATTGCTCATGTGATCATACAATTAAGCCATTTATAATTTCAAATAATTTTAAAGCATGTAACTATTGTCAACATTAAACTTACAGAGCTGAAGCTGAACGATCTTCATGTTGTCGTTCTAAAACACTTCAGTATAAAATCTGCTTCACTCCACACAACATTGAAGATGAATCTACTGCAGCTCTGAAGCAAAGACAGGAAGGAAAAAAAAAACTTCCCACATTAAGCAGACAAGGGCATAGTCAAATTTACTCTGACCACAACCCATTACCATCACCTTTATTAATCAAGTTGAGCATGTTTGATATTTGCTCACGTTACAGATTTTCTCAGTTGCTTTGGCTAATTTTTGGGTACTATTTTTTTTTTTAATTTTTTTTTTATTTAAAATAAAACCCATCCCCCATCCTGTTGTTAAGTCCTCGCCCTTTCTTAAACCAACACGTAATGCCTAAGAGGTGTTTTCTTTCAAATTATATATATATTATTTATTTATTTATTTTTCGAAAATATTCTTGTATTCTTCTTTTTTAGTTTGCTAAATTATAATATAACTAAATTATACTTAATTACTGCCAGACAAAATATAGTTAGTAAATATACATGTGCCAGTAAATATACATTTAAATCCTGAAAATGTCATGCAGTCAGTATTCCATAGATACAGTAGCTGACAGATAGACAAACATGAAAACATTTTCATACTGATCAACTGATCATGGTTTTGCTGGTTAAAATGGTTCAGCCTCTGAGGTGAGATGGAAACTCCCCAACCTAGTAGGTTACATCAAACAATGATTTATTTTCAATAAAGTAATCTTGATTAAATATTGAAACAAAAATAAAAGAATATTACACCATTCAAATAACGTTCAAAACATACACACACACACACACACACACACACACAGAGAGAGAGAGAGAGATTAAAAAAGAAGAAGAAAAAACTCTAACATTACCAGCCTGTTGAGGGCAGCAAAGGAAAACTGCAATGAAGTTTTACTCAGTTTGTTTGTCTTTGTAGTTGACCTGTCTATTTACATGATTAGCCTTATTTACACATTCAGTACTTGGGACATTAAAATTAACTTCTAAATGTTTAGTTAGTTGTCCCTAGTGTAAGTGTAACAGACAGTTTAGTAATCATAAAAAGCAAGATAAAAATGTTAATAAATAAATAAAAAAAATCAACAACACAATAAAATGTGCAACAATTAATGTTTTTTTAAGTCTTTATGAAAACAAATGAGCGGCTTTTCTGATAAATACATTAAAATCTCCTTAGAGACACAAGATGGAGCTGTTGCGCAGATGCTCTCAGAGCCATACTTGATCATTTTAAGATTAAGTAAAAAAATTGTGACACCAAGGAAAGCAAAATACCCAGTGGTTTTCACTTTTTGTTCCCTTAACTCATGTGATGCGATCTCATACCATGCAATGTACTATCCAAAGTGCTACAGTCATTCACTTTACATTACATTATTTTTTTCCCCCACATCAATCTACAGTCCATACACCATAATGACAAAGCAAAAATTGCTTCATAAATGTATTAAAAATGAAAAAAGTATATTGCATAATTATTCATACCCTTAACTCAGTACTTAGTTGATGCACCTTTACAGCCTCAAGCCTTTCTGCCATTTTTCTGCTCACCTCTTCACCCCTCAAGCTCTTTCAGTAATAATGCTTATTACCTTTTATCAACAATATCCTTTAACAATTCATCACTTACCCATATCATGATCACTTTATTTTATTTATTTTTTTCCTTCTTTTCTGCGGGAGATGAATAGTGCCGCCACCTCTTTACTTTCAAACATTAACACATTAACATTTTTCAAACATTGAAACACTAACACATGCAAACTATCAAAGTTATTATTATCAAGCATTACTGTCTGAACCCCTGGTGGTCATTGGGGGCCTATTCAACTGCTAATGTTGATGCAACTTTCTTCTTGTAGTATTTTGTTAATTATATCATTATATAATGCATAACTGTTGTGGCAAAATAAAACCGACTCTCACCAAAGTAAGAGACAAACTCAGTCGAATGTCTTTTATAAATTTATTCTTTGCAAAGAAGCTCAGACAGTCATACAGAAACACAGGTTACTGCAGAAGGTAGCAAAAAGAGAGGGCTCACTCCAACTTATATCTCTCCCCTAGCCTTAATCTCATAGTCAGCAACTTTCCACACATAGTTAGAGTCAGATAACTACATTCTGTTACTCGTACACCCAAGAATCAAACCTTTATATTTAGGGCCCTGATACTCTTCTCTCATGTCATTCTTATAGCAGGTTTAAATAAAGCAGACCCTTACAAAATATTTAATAAGCACATAAGATAAGTAAAATTAATTTTTCTTCCACAATAACAAAATATAATTATAAAACAGTATTTTCATAATACATCTGTGCTATTCATTTTAAATGTATAATAGAAGAAATCTGAGAAAATTAAGACTACCTTTTACATTTCTACATATTTTGTAATATAATGTCTTTTATTTTTTTCATAACATAATAACACTGGTCAATAGTTTTGAATGTCTGAACATCAACATTAAGAGAAGTAAAATAAAACAAATGAGCGACTCTGTGTAACCAAATATTTAGTTTCCTTTTTTTTCTTTCTTTCCCATAATGGGAGAAAAGCTGCCAAAACACTATACTCCTTATAATCTTAGAAATGCAACAAATGAACAGTATTGACAGCAAAATAATATATATTTTTCAGTGTTTCAAGATCACATTGTCATACAGTGAGAACAAGCAGTGCAAATTGATTTTTCTACAAAAAGGAAACACCACCTGTGGTGGCTGCATAACATTTATGCCATGGAGAAGATGAAGGATTAAGAACCACAGAACACATTGAATAACACATTCAGTCACACACTGAATAATGCAGCACATTTCAAGGTGCTTCTATGGCCTTTAAATGGTAGATAACATTGTATCCAAAAATGCATAAACTGACAACATGCTGACAAAGCAGGTTACTTCTGGTATGAAACAGCTTTAAAATGTTGTCAGTTGTCAGAAAACCAATTCTAGTACACCCTGAAAACTAGATCAAGACATCATAAAATGACATAATAGGTCTCCTTTAAAGGTGGAATAAATGATCTCTGAAAAATGTGGTTGATATTTAAAAATCACCAAAACAAACAAGCCTCTACCCAGTAGGATTGCACCCCTATCTTGATAGCTCTGCATCCAAATTTACAAACACGCTACACAACAGACACCTCCCCCACCATGAGTGTAGACGCCCCTTAGTGCTGATTGACTACAAATGCGTTTTGGTGCTCGGTCCGAACTACTTTCAACTGCATTTCTGAGAGATCGTTTAACTTTTACTATAGCACTATTCCTTCTATGTGACAGTCAGAGCTCTTTTTTTTGTTCCTCCGAAACATCAAATAGATTATTATAGACTCAACAATCAATAGAGTGATAGGACAGATCAATAATATCCTTGTTCGGTCTGTTCCTTGGCTTTCTTTTTCAGTGTCATTTTTTCTTTTTTCTACTGTTGATTCTGCAACAAAAAACAAGTTCAGAAAGAGAGAGAGATAAACATTACTTCACTGTGATAGAGAACAGACCTGTCTATTATTTATAGTGTATGCAATAGCAACTTTAAAATATTCAGTTCAACCTTTATTATTATTATTTAACCTTTTTTTTTTTTTTTAAACCAGGAAATAAAAGCCTTGAGATTTTAAATCTCATTTACATTTACATCCTGGCCACGACAGGCAGCGCATTTAAAATGAAAACATTTTAACATAGTTTTATGACAGCTACCTTTTATGGTTATTTAGTAGAACATTAAAACAATTCAATCTAAAACTGCTCTTTAAAGCATTAAAGTTAAAATCACAAAAATAGAAATGAAAATAAATAATAGACTACATTTTAACTGGTAAAAGGAATACACATGAACTCATTTAAGCTAGTAATTAGGGCTGCATTAGCTATAGCTTACATTTGATTTACAGTTACTGCTATCATAGAAATACACAGAAGCACAAAGATGTCTTTTCAAGGGTACTGCTCCACTGACAAGCTGTTGTATCCCAAAAGTTATGATTTTGACCCCTTTTTTCTGTTTGTATTCTATAGCGCTCTGTCTGTTAAGCACGCAGCAGCACTCGTTTACTCGCGTAAGCTGTCACTCCTGACAGCAAAATGGATATATTTGCATGACTCTCTAACATTTACAGATGAAGAATTCAACTGTGATATGTCAGTTATGCACTGAGGAAAATACATCAAATTATTTTATTATTATTAAAGCATTAAACAACACAAATGTATTCACTGTTTTTCATGGTGGAATGATTTGCTCCATGACGTTAAGAGCTGCTTAAGAATAAGCGTACACATCAAACTATCTTGACTCAATGAACCTAGATCAAATTAGTGAGATTACGTGAACTTAAATGGTCATTTATGATACCACTTTAGCCCCGATTGATTTGTCAGGTTATTTCAAGTCAGGTTTGGACTTTAATTCCTGCTTTTCTTAGCATCTTTTATAAAATAGGCCCCTGGTAATTTAAAAACCAAATCATTTAAATACACTTCACAGTGCAAGCATGCGCATGAAAACATAAATTAGCTATTTTTACTCACCCTTGATGATCAGCTGTACAGTCTCCTGATTTGAATCAGATGAGTGTGTGATGAGGCAGATGAACTCTCCTGCATCAGTGTGAGTGAGATTGATGAGTTTGATGGAGAAGTTTCCTCTGTTATACTCATCAGGGAAAGTTTTAACTCTGTTTTCGTACTGTTGGTCCTGTAACATGACTAAATCTTGACCCTTAACTATATCATACACAGTCCGACTGCCATTGTGTCTCCAGTGCACATCAGTATCTTGAAGTTTAAGATCAGGTTCAGCTGAAGAACACGGCAGGACAACAGAACCACCAATAACAGCCTTTACTGTGACCTGCAGACACACTGAAATAAAACAAACTGTAAACACATAATCTGGAATTTATACATGTGGGATAACATATCATTCAAATTTAGTTCAGATGCTCACCTTTATTTATCAGCACTGCAAATACACAGATAAAACACCAACTGCAGAAACAACAAAAATAAACTATTATGGCAATCATCATTTCAGTTTAAAAATAAATATTAAACAGGTTTCATCTTAACTGGATTTGATATGCAATCCAGTCAATTGGTCAAAGTGGACCAATTCACAATTGAACAAACAAAATGTTCACCTAAATGTACACTTTCTCTTAATAGTAGGGAAGTGCAGGGACGAAAGTAGCAAAGCTATTTTCTCAGAGTCCTGACTATATTTGCTTTCCAAGCTATGACAGCACATTCAGCACACAACCCTTGACAGAGCTGAGAAATATCACGTTATTCCGTCACTGTTTCCCGCAGTTAGGTCCGGAAAGCGGTTTTCGAGTACAGTAAGTAAATTATGGAAGGTCCTGTGGGGACAAAAGTGACACTTGTTACTTTTGTCCCCCGACAGTGACAACAAGTGTTTGTCCAGCTGCATGCTAATGTGGTGACTTTCTGTGTCTTGCATCATTTATATCACACGTTTAGGTCGTATTATATCAAAAGAATATGCCTAGAGTGAGGGTCAGAAAGACAGACAGAGGTTCTTATGCACATTTCGAATTTATGCATACAAACTCGTTGGAAACAATGAATAGTTCGACTGTTACATTATGTTGAGAATTTATATTAGGCTGATTTAATTTCATTTTCATATTGTTCATTCTGTTAAAAAAAGTTTTATAAAAATAAATTGAATAAATAAATACTTTAAAACAATTCAAGTTTATACAGTTGGGTTTTGAAAGATTTGACGAAACTGTAATAAATTGAAAATGTAATAATTTCTTGCAAAGACAAAGCACAAAATATGTTTGCAGTTACATATTAACAAGGTCATAGTCATGTATATTTAATAAAAACAAGACTAACACAAAAAAATCTAACTTGTATTGTTGTGTTACTTTTGTCCCAACCAATGGGGTCAAAAGTAACAATGTGCAACTTGTGTTCAAAGTGAAATTATACTGAAGTCTTTCTACATTTGTACAAAATACCACCTGATATTGATAGACCACACTTCTGAGTTATAGGTCACAGCAAAAATATATCTCTGTCTACAACAATATCTTTTTAAATTATGTTTTTCTAAAAAAATGGTACTTTCGTCCCCACTCTCCCCTATTCTGTTGCAAAATTATCCTGTAGATCAGGGGTCACCAAACTTGTTTCTGAAGGGCCAGTGTCCTGCATAGTTTACCTCCAACTTTCCTCAACACACCTGTCTGGAAGTTTCAAGTATATCTAAGACCTTGATTAGCTGGTTCAGGTGTGTTTGATTAGGGTTGGAGCTAAACTCTGCAGGGACATCAGCCCTCCAGGACTGGGTCTGGTGACCCCTGCTGTAGAAACTGTTAATATGATTAAGCAGTAAATGAATGCATTGTGATACTCGGCCAATCAAATTTCTTAAAATGCATCAAGACAAAGGCATTACCACATGCTAATGCTAATGGCTAAATCACAATAATAGTTTAATCTATTTCTCTAAGTACTGACCTGTAACTCAATTAATCAAATCGTGACTAATGCATTATCAGTGTGGACATGTGTTGTTTAGTGCTAGTTTAAATAAGGAACAAAACAAACCAGGCCAAATGCAAATACGATCACTTTTTCGCACAGATCACGGCAGAAATTAAATGAAATGTGTGAAAAGCGCGGCTCGTTTTCTGAAAACAGAATTTCATTACGAAAATCGTAAACATACCCGATGATCATGGTGTCCCGATTCAATTATTACAATTATTAATATATATAGCCTACATAAAATTACGATATACTACTTTCCAAAGAAAACAGAAACTAAAACTATGAACGTGCTTCCGGTGTCCCGGACCGGTAGCGGAAGTCATCACAGATCTATAGGGAAAAAACAAATCTATAAAAGCATATGGGAGAATACGACAAATATTATTTGTTGTATCCAATTGCTTTAACACCAAAAATCGCGATTACATTTTTACGATTTTCTAAAAGAGAAAAATATATAGAGAGAAAGAGAGCGATGGATAGTAAAAAGCAAGATTTCTAATGTATTAATATTAGAAACCAGGGGGACACTGGTTAGCAGCTTCATTTCAGTCCCTGCTGGTAGATGCTGGAACTGCAACACACGACTGCACAAAATTTCTCCATTGGTACACTTTCAGAAGTAAAAGTTTTTTTATTAAAAACATTTTTTTATTATTGTTATTTTTTTATTTATTTATTTTTTTTTATCTAAGGTTAATTATTTCTTCATTTTATTACCCTAACTTCAGCTGCGAAAACATGATGTTTAAAGCAAAAAAAAAAAGATTCAGTTTTCTCACCACAAAACAGTTCATACATGGTAGTTGTTAGAAGATTCAGTAGGTATGAAGAAACTCTTTTTTTTTTTTTTTAAGAAATACTGATGCGTCAATACACTGGCCAATGATGTTCAAATGTGCGAAACAGATGCATTCTCAACTGCTATATAAGGTGGCACTGAGTAGCATTTCCTCAGAACCTTCAACTCTTCAGCTCATCATTCGCTCATCGCGCCACCTGGTAAACCTTTAGATCCACCTTTGCCTCTTGCAGAGAACCTGAGCATCTGAAAGGCCCAAGACTTTGTGGTCAAAGCAGAACCAAGCTACATTCATATACAAATGGCCCCTCATCACAGGTGCTTTCTAAGAATTACTTTCAAAGGCACAACTTGCCAATTAATTGTCCTGTTCTCAGCTTGTCATTGGCTTCACGCACATCACAAAATATGTGGCCGTGGCTCTTCCCACTAAGATTGTGTGTACTGAATTATTTAGTCTATCCGAACTTGGCCAGATTGGCCGGACTGACCACTTGAGGTGCTTTGGACTTTCAATAAATAAGCAAGCAATTTCTGGACCAAGCATGGGACACAATCGCAATCCAGAACTGGTGAACCTGCATGTCTGGCTGGTCAATGGAGACGGTCACCGCCAGAGATTGTGCCACAACAAGAGTTACATTAAATCACTGAGCTACGAGCTCCCTCTCTATAACCATAAGTGGAAAGTGTTTGTGGACTGGTGTGGAAAGCAGCGTGAAGACACGATGAATTGTCCCGTGTCAGTCAGTCATTTTTACAGGACTGATTAGACAGCAGTCCTGTGCCCTCTTTACATACATGTATGTGGCCCCTATTATGATTTTTCATTCCAAAATCGCTGATACACTTTCTGAGGGGAGTGAGGTGGTTAAACTCCCTTTGCCCCTTTCACATTCTTCTCTTGGGTCTTCTTTCAAGCCAATACTGACAGCTGAATTATGATCACTCTCACTCAAGAAGACTTATAAGTGCTGTCTACTTTTGGTGCTTACATGGACTTCATGCCGAATCATTTTCAGGTTATTTTTGAACCCAAGAAGAGTTACATACCAAAGGTGCTCTCAACACTGTTTAGAGCCAAGGTCATAACTTTTTTAGCTTTTCCCCCTGAAGGACTGAACATGGAGAACTCATTCATTCATTAGATGCTTTGCTCCATGCAACTATGCTTTAACACTAAGCTGAGATTGAATGAGCATCTTTTTGTCCTTTAATGGCTGCTCAAAAGGACTGCCTGTATCCAAGCAAAGACTATCCCATTGGATTACGGATAGAATAGCATTGTCATACAGCTCTCGTGGCTAAGAATGACCGATTGGGGTTACCCAGATGAAAGAAAAATCAAAAGTGAAAACATCTCAAATATTTCTCCTAGACATAAGTGAGGTTAGTTATTTGTCTTCGCAAAAGTTTGGAAAACATCTCAACTTCACACACTGTTGTATAAACGCAATATCACACAACAGGGCTTAAGGTGACGACATGCTTATTCTTACATGTTTTATTTCCTATTTATATTTATGCATACTTTATTTTTTTTTAATTAATTCTTTTTTCCCAAGGCATTGTTAGATGCCAGTGTTTCCTGTCATATTTATGCAAATATTTGATTTCAAAACCAGTATCATAGCTATTAAACTATTTCTTGTTATGATTTCAAATCTGTATTTAACCTCAGAATGATCTCAAAGTAAATAAGAGATGTTAAGTCTGAATTTGTATATATATATATATATATATATATATACACACACACACACAGCCATATCTCAAGTCTACAAGTGTGATATTGCATTTATTTGTTATGTTTATTTTTTTGTAGTATAATTCTTGTTGTAGTATTTTGTTTATTATATCATTTTATAATAAATTACAAAATTGTAAAACAGTATTATTCAAAGCCTAATTATCATAAATTGACTTTAGTGTATACAGCACATCTGTGCAATTCAGTTCAAATGTATAATAAAAGAAATATGAGAAAATTAAGACTGCCTTTTACATTACTACATATTTTTTAATGTAATGTCCCATTTTTTAAAAAAATAAAATATTAACACTGGTCAGTAGTTTTGAATGTCTGAACATCGACATAAATAGAAGTAGAATAAACCAAATGACAGAGACCCTGTGTTACCAAATTTTTTTTTTTTTTTTCATTTTCCATAATGGGAGAAGAACTGTCAAAACATACTCCTCATAATCTTAGAAATGTAACAAATGAACAGTATTGAAAGCAAAAAAAACTATATTAGGGATGTCACAATACTCAATATAATATTGAACCGTTCAGTACGACATCCACGGTTCAATACGCGCTTGTGAATTGCGGTTTTTCGGTTTTGCATTTAAATAACTTCCTTGTTTTATTTCTCTCTGAATTAGCTGTATGTGTGCCCGCGATTTCACGTGCTGAAATGAGGAAATGCTTCCCCGCTTATATTTGAAAAAACAACACACGCGGAGCATCTTCCATTATAATGACATGCAATGATAAGCCTTTCTAAACCTGTTGTCCAACAAAAGTTATAAAAAAACGTTATAACTTGTTTTTAATTCACAACACTCGAGTGTTTGAAATAACTTCCTTGTGTGATCTGATCTCTTATCACAGAATGAGGCAAACGATAAGTTCTATACTCTTATTCAATGTATATCGCTTAGCAACGGTCTATGAAAATACCCGAGGTGGCTTGAAGAACACAGATAAAGCATATATTATTGCAGACGAGTGTTTATTGTCCTTACATTTCGTCATTCAAAACGTTTAACGTTATATCTTGTTTTTAATCAGTTATAGCAGTAGGGATGTCTTTATCCATATTAGAGAAGCTGGAACGGAACGTCATCAGCGCTACTTCTTTGATGCATATGTGTTTTTTTTTGCAAGAGTATGAATAGAGTATGAATGAAACCCATTCTATTTTGCGTAAAAATCGAAAAAAAAATACCTCTCCCAAAAGAAAAATTAAGCAGACATATACTAAACCACGCTTTTTCTAGTGTACAGAGGTTTACGGGAGTATTTTGTTAATTTGTTCCAAAAAATACCCACACTGAAGTGGGAAGATATCAGTACCGAACCGAAAACTGTGGTTAAAAACCGAGGTACATATTGAACCGTGGAATAACTGTATTGTTGCATCCCAAATATACATATATATATATATATATATATATATATATATTTTTTTTTTTTCAGTGTTTCAAGATCACAATGATATACAGTGATAAGCAGTGCAAATTGATTTCTGTCAGTTTATTCTTAAAGGACAGGGAAGGAAAGGAAAGGAAAGGAAAGGAAAGGAAAGGAAAGGAAAGGAAAGGAAAGGAAAGGAAAGGAAAGGAAAGGAACACCACCTGTGGCGGCTGCATAACATTTATGCCATGGAGAAGATGAAGGATGAAGAACCACAGAACACACTGAATAACACATTCATTGAATAACACATTCAGTAACACTGAATAATGCAGCACATTTCAAGGTGCTTCTATGGCCTTTAAATGGTAGATGACATTGTATCTAAAATGCATAAACTGACAACATGCCAACACAGCAGGTTACTTCTGGTTTGAAACAATAAAGAAACTCAAACAATAAATACCGTTTTGTGGCTCTTTAATGTGTTGTGAAAGATCGCTTTAAAAGAGATGCGCTGCAATAATATAAAATATGTGAATAATATTTTACATATTTTTGGAACAATTAAGCATGAAAATCTATTCTGGCACAACCCGAAAACCAGACCAAGAAATCGTAAAAGGACATAATAGGTCCCCTTTAAAGGTGGAGTAAGTGATCTCTGAAAAAGATGGTTGATATTTAAAATCACCAAAACAAGCACGCCTCTACCCAAGAGAATTGCACCCCTATCTTGATAGCTCTGCATCCAAATTTACAAACACGCTACACAACAGACACCTTCCCCACCATGAGTGTAGACGCCCCTTAGTGCTGATTGACTACAAGTGTGTTTTGGTGCTCGGTCCGATCTACTTTCAGCTGCGTTTTTCAGAGATCACTTTAATCTTTCACTATAGCACTGTTCCTTCTATATGAGAGGGAGGGCTCTTTTTTTCCTGCAACACTTGAAACACACTATTATAGACACAATTATAGTTAATACAGTGAAAAAACAGATCAACAATATTTTCATCCAGTCTGGACCTTGGTTTTCTTTTTCAGTGTCATTTTTTCCTTTTTCTACTGTTGATTCTGCAGAGAGAGAGAAAGTACAATTTTATGTAGGTTTAAATTCTACAAATAGTTTTTACAACATTATTGCGCAGCTACAGAAAAAAAGGGGGCCAGAATTGTACCTTTTTGGGTACAACAGCTTGTCACTGGAGCAGTACCCTTGAAAGGACATGTTTGTACCTTTTTTAACCCTAAAAGGTACATATTAGTACCTTAAGGGTACATATTACTACTCTAAAAAAAAAAAAAAAAGGTACAAAGATGTCCTTGTAAAGGTACTACTACTCGACTGACAAGCTGTTGTATCCCAAAAATTATGATTTTGACTCCTTATTTTTCTGTGTGTATTCTATTGTGCTCCATCTGTTAAACAGCAAAATTGATATATTAATATATATAATGGATAATATATTTGGTGGAACAATTATACATAGTGGAACGATTTGCTCCATGCTTAAGAATAAGCGTGCACATCGAATCATCTTGACTCACTGAACCTAGATCAAATTAGTGAAATTGCGTGAACTTAAATGGTCATTTATGGAGCCACTTTAGCCCTGATTGATTTGTCAGGTTATTTCAAGTCAAGTTTGGACTGCTTCCTTAACGTCTGCTTTTCTTAACGTCTTTTATGAAACAGGCGCCTGGTAAATCCAAAACCAAATAATTTAAATACACTTTACACTACACAGTGCAATCATGAGCATGAAAACGTAAATTAGCTATTTTTACACACCCTTGATGATCAGCTGTACAGTCTCCTGATTTGAATCAGATGATTGTGTGATGAGGCAGATGAACTCTCCTGCATCAGTGTGAGTGAGATTGATGAGTTTGATGGAGAAGTTTCCTCTGTTATACTCATCAGGGAAAGTTTTAACTCTGTTCTTGTACTGGTGGTTCTGTAATGTGACTGAATCTTGACCCTTAACTATATCACACACATTCTCACTGTCATTGTGTCTCCAGTACACATCAGTATCTTGAAGTTTAAGATCAGGTTTAGTTGAAGAACACGGCAGGACAACAGAACCACCAATAACACCCTCTACTGTGACCTGCAGACACACTGAAATAAAACAAACTGTAAACACATAATCTGGAATTCATACATGTGGCATAACATATCATTCAAATGTAGTCCAGATGCTCACCTTTATTTATCAGCACTGCAAATACACAGATAAAGCACCAACTGCACAAACAACAAAAACACACCATTATGGCAATCGTCATTTCAGTTAAAAATAAACATTAAATGGGTTTCAGCTTAACTGGATTTGATATGCCAGTTGTAAATCACTCAATTTTCAAAGTGGACCAATTCACAATTGAACAAACAAAATATTCACCTAAATGTACACTTTCTCTTAATAGTATTTTGCTGCAAAATTATCCTGTAGATGCTGTAGAAACTGTTAATATGATTAAGCAGTAAATTAATGCATTGTGATACTCGGCCAATCAAATTTCTTAAAATGCACCAGGACAAAGGCAATACCACATGCTAATGCTAATGGCTAAATCAAAATAATAGTTTCATCTACTTCTCTAAGTACTGACCTGTAACTCAATTAATCAAATCGTGATGAATGCATTAACAATGTGGACATGTGTTGTTTAGTGTTAGTTTAAATAAGGAACAAAACAAACCAGGCCAAATGCAAATGCGATCACTTTCCGCACAGATCGCGGCAGAAATGAAATGAAATGTGTGAAAAGCGCGGCTCTTTTTTTGAAAACAGAATTTCATTACGAAAATCATAAACATACCTGATGATCATGGTGTCCCGATTCAATTATTACAATTATTAATATATATAGCCTACATAGTATTACGATATACTACTTTCCCAAGAAAACAGAAACTAAAACTACGAACACGCTTCCGTGTCCCGGTGTCCCGGACCAGTAGCGGAAGTCATCACAGATCTACAGGGAAAAAACAAATCTATAAGTACATGGGAGACTACGACAAATATTATTTGTTGTATCCATTTGCTTTAACATGAAAAAAAAAAAATCGCGATTACATTTTTACAATTTTCTAAAAGAGAAAAATATATAGAGAGAAAGAGAGCGATGGATAGTAAAAAGCAAGATTTCTAATGTATTAATATTAGAAACCAGGGGGTCACACTGGTTAGCAGCTTCATTTCAGTCCCTGCTGGTAGATGCTGGAACTGCAACACACGACTGCACAAAATTTCTCCATAGGTACACTTTCAAAAGTAAACGTACCTGTTTTCTGATTAATTTTGATTTGATAAATCTAAATTGATAAATTGTTATTTTTATTTTTTTTTTCATTTTTTTGTATTGTTTATTTATTTATTTAATTTTTTTATCCAACTGTGAAAACATGACGTTCAAAGCAAAAAAAAGATTCACACTGAGATTCAGTTTTCTCACCACAAAACAATTGTTCAGTATTGATGAGGACAACTTCCCTGCATGGTCGTTTTTAGAAGATTCAGTAGGTATGAAGAAACTCTTTTTTTAAAGAAATACTGATGCGTCAATACACTGGCCAATGATGTTCAAATGTGCGAAACAGATGCATTCTCAACTGCTATATAAGGTGGCACTGAATAGCATTTCCTCAGAACCTTCAGCTCTTCAGCTCATCATTCGCTCATCGCGCCACCTGGTAAACCTTTAGATCCACCTTTGCCTCTTGCAGAGAACCTGAGCATCTGAAAGGCCCAAGAATTTGTGGTCAAAGCAGAACCAAGCTACATTCATATACAAATGGCCCCTCATCACAGGTGCTTTCTAAGAATTACTTTCAAAGGCACAACTTACCAGTTAATTGTCCTGCCCTTCAGCTTGTCACTGGCTTCACGCACATCACAAAATATGTGGCCGTGGCTCTTCCCACTAAGATTGCGTGTACTGAATTATTTGGACTATCTGAACTTGGCCAGATTGGCCGCACTAATCACTTGAGGTGCTTTGGACTTTCAATAAAAAAGCAAACAATTTCTGGACCAAGCATGGGACATAATCACAGTCCAGAACTGGTGAACCTGCATGTCTGGCTGGTCAATGGAGACGGTCACCGCCAGAGATTGTGCCACAGCAAGAGTTACATTAAATCACTGAGCTACAAGCTTCCTCTGTATGAACATAAGTGGAAAGTGTTTGTGGACTGGTGTGGAAAGCAGCGTGAAGACACGATGAATTGTCCCGTGTCAGTCGGTCGTTTTTACAGGAGCGATTAGACAGCAGTCCTGCACCCTCTTTACTTACAGTTTATGATTTTTCATTTTAAAATCAATGTTGATACGCTTTCTGAGGGGAGTCAGGTGGTTAAATTTCCTCGCCCCTTTGTTCTCTTGGAACTTGAAGCTCAGACAGAGTCTTCTTTCAAGCCAATGCTGACAGCTGAAATATGAGCAAGTTCGTTTTTTTTTAGAAAGGTTACGGATGAGCGATGGTGATGGTGCAGACCAAACCGTAAGTCGTAGAGACTTGAAACTTGGAGGGATGGTAGTACTCACACTGCCTACAGTGTGATCGAGGCTCACCCCAATCGGCCTGACGGGACACTACAGCGAGCAAAAGTACAAAACTGTTCATAACTCTTAAACCATCAGTCGCAGGCCCAATGTCTTATGTCACTGGAATCCTTGGCTCATGCTGGACAAAACACAGATTTGATCGTGAGCTTGGCGAAATTTCGGGTATTTTGCATTTTTTGCAATACCTACTTTTGCAAACTAGTCCTAGGTTTTTCGCCTGATCAGAATCAAATCAGTGCAGAAAGATTCTCTGGAGAGTGAATATCAATAATTATCAAAAAATAGCTGAACTTTCGAAGGGATGCAAAGGGATGGCAAAATGTTAGAAGGGGGCAGGGCCATTTTCAGTAAAATGCCTGTAACTTCTAAACGGAATGGGATATCTTCGCCAAACTCAGCACACTTATGTAAGACCTCAAGCTGAGGTCACAGGAAAAAAAATTGCGCAGATTGGCCACTTGGTGTAAGAACGTAAGAAAAAAACATAAAAATGGCTATAACTAGGCAACCATTCATATTAACACCATGAAAGTTGTTGTGCACAGTCTTGGTCCAAAGTGCCACAAGTGTCTATGGAGACATATGTGTATCTAAATAAAACATGGCCACCACTGACCGATGAAGTTTGAGCACCTATTAGACAAGGCTAACAGAGGCTGATCAGAACGAAACTCAGAGAGAAAGAGATTGGCCATTGGGGGCATAAACGATTGTACATTGTGTGGTTTTCCGCACATACATTCGATATTTGTATCATATATGTATCATAACTTTGCCTCTAGAACCACTGCTGTCAATCAAACCATTTTTTAAATGTTAGAGAAGATGTGAAAAACCTACTTTTGCGAACTAGTCCTAGCTTATTGCTCAATCTGGGAAAAAAACACTGCAGTGCAATTCTCTGCACTCTCTAGGTCAATAATGATCAAAAACATGTTAAAAATGTACCCTTGGGAAGCTACAATGGGTCCTTTAGAAAAGGGGCCTGTCCAAATATCCTCAAAAGCCTATAAAGCCTAAACACTGAGCACATGCGACAGGTGATTCTAAACAAGCATGCATAGTTTTAGGGTGATCTGGCCTGATCAGGCCTCAGTTGGTACTATAAAAACATCATATTTCTATGGTAAATCACCTGGATTTGATTTGATTTAATAATTGATTAGGTGGCTACACGCTTGCTAAATAATATATAATGTTTTTCTTTCCTTATGTGGTTAAGTACCTAAAGCACTTAAACCCCGGTAACCGCTGCTTCCAGCTATATTTGATATGTGTTTCTTTATGTGTTTAAATTAGTTTTATTTATATATTGTTTTATGTTTGTTAATATTATAACTACATCCTTTACCAAATATGATTACTTAATAACACATCAGTCGATCAGCAGCAGAATTCTGTAGAGAAATGGGTTTGGGATCTTTGACAGAGTTTATATCTAAAGCATCCTGGTGCCGAGTGTCAAAACAGTAACTCCACGCCTTAGTGAATGTAAAACATCAAACATCAGCTGACACACACACTAAATGAACCAGTCTGATCACTATCAGAACAAACTTTTTCCATATAATACAGAGACACAATACAACAATGATATAATACATACAGTACAAAATGCTGAAAATTCTAAACCAATATGAATGAAATTTGAATTGTAAATGAAAAGGCTGCATCTTTGACTCTTGTTTCTCTCTTTCAGGTCAAAATGGCGGTGTCACTAAGATCTGCATTCCTGACGTAGTTGACAGTGATGATAAACTCTGCAGTGTATGGAGACACAATGACAGCAAGAATGTGTGAGGATTCAGCAAATGACACTATGTAAATATATGACTCTGAACTATGGCAAGATTCACAGAGAAATTTACAGTTTACTGTGAAAAGTTTTAAACGCTTGTGAAAAATGTTGTAAAGTGAAAAACAATGCCATAACTTGTTTATTTATTTATTTACTTATTTACTTATTTACATGCACAGTACTGTATATTTACATAATCTGAAAAAGACAGAAGCCAGGAACATTTGTCTCCATTGTTCACTGCTATAACTGAAGTGTTAAATGTAAATGTCTTGATAAAGTGGGATTATTATAATTATTCTAGCCTGTGTTTTTTTTTCCATTCATTAGGTGTTTAATAAAACAAACAAAAAGACAAAACAACCAGGAATAAAGGTGCACAGAGAAGCAAGATATTTTCCACTGTTTTCTGTGCAAGTTCAGCTTTGAGACTTGATTTTTTTTTCTTTTTTTATTTCTTTTATTTAATCTTATGAGCGTGTAGTCTTCAGAAGTTTGAGATCACAGGGAATGCCTTTATTTTCTGGTTCCACAAAGATAACAGAAGCACACAGAAATTATTTCTTTCCAGAAAGTTTCTAAAATATCACATCACAGAAGCTGCACCATCTATATGTGTAAAAAAAAAAAAAAAAAAGATCAGTGTAATTGTATTTATTATAAACTTTTATTGTACAATATTTATTTAATACAAGAATAAATTAATAAATCAATGTTCTGTGCGAGTTCAGCTTTATTTTTACCCACTAAACACTCTAATTGTGTCCTTAACTTTAACCTTTACACATTTGCATCATCTTAATTTACATTTTATGTGATCAGTGGAAACAAATTCAAATTCTCTTCTGGGTTTATGAAAATTATCTGAACAGCTCTTATTATCAGTGAAGACACAATTTGTGCTCTTGTAATTCTTACTTAATGTTTGCCACCCAAACACAGTATTTTTATGTTGTAGTCAGTATCTCCCACAATGAGAGCTGTTGCTGACAGTGCACTTAACCCAAACTGTAACTTCCTTGTGTGCTGAAAACTGCTGAATTTTGATATGTAACTTGTCATACACAGTAAAATCTGCCTACTGGGCTTTTCACTTACAATGTGTATAACTTACGTATCCTGGTGTCACAGTAACACTGCTCTGATAGTAAATATAAAACATTAAACAATGGCATCAGGTGATACTCTGTAAACTAAAAAAGACAAAACTGAATCTATGTATTTATGAACCAGTCTTCAGTAGCATTGTGTCCATATCTGCTTGACCTTGAACAACATTTTTTTTTTATCCCGCACTTCTGCATTCACTTACCACTTTTCCCCACTTTTCATCCACTGCCTCCTAGAGCCTATATGCAAGAACTACCGTACATAACACTCACTACAAATCTATATTCAAACAGCTTGAATATTACCGCATCAAGTCACAAACAACTGAAAAATTCAAACTAAATACTTTAATACATTTCAGAATACAGTATTATGAGAAAAAGCATCGGAAATCCATATGCTACAAAAACACAGTATAATGCTATAAATGCTAAAATAGCCTACCCTTACGAAAAAAGAAGTTTATTCAAGTGTGCTATTAGTATACTTCTTTTAAACTAAAAATAGGAAAGTATGCTTTTAGTCTACTTTTTACGTACTTCTCAGAAATGGGCTTCATGTACTTATCAGAAATATACTTAAAATAACATTTAAGTATACTTGACTTATACTTAGAAAAAGTCTAAATATATTTAAGACTTGTGCTCCTAGAATCCGTGTTTTCATTGTTATACGGTAGGGGGCAGATCTTCTGTAGAGAATTTCCAAATCACACAAGTGAAGAAGAAACCTAAACAACATTCCATATGTAATCTAACACGATCATCAGACATAAAACAGCATCAAAACTGTAACAGTATGGAATAAAATGTCGACCAATAAAGAGGTAATAATGACTGGGGTGTTGATCGGCTCCATCTACCTTTTGATTATCATTCTGAATCCAATTCATAGACATTTTTTCAGCTTTTTGTTAAAAATGTTATTTCTTTGTTTTTTATTTATGGAACTTACCCACATTCAAGTGTTTAAAAAAGAATGCATGAAGCTAGAATAAAATGTTCTTGTTTACAAACAGATACCCTGTACTTTCTTAAGATGTTTTGTATGTTCAGATATTCATATAACAAAATATACATAGATGTAAACTAGTTGTGTACTCAAAGTTTTCTTCAGATATACTTAAAGCATACTTAAAAGTATACTTTTATATACTAGAAAGTTTTTAATACAGCAAAAATATGTTTTCATAACAGTTAAAAAAGTAAAGTAATATGAAGGAGAAATATACAGGATGTTCAGAATAATTATTTTTATGAGATACATATAATTTCATGCATGAGAACATTCTCGGTTCTACAAAAGAGTATTTTTTCCCTTTTAACAAACAGCAACATTCAAAATATAATAGTAAAAAATTACATTTTATTAAAATATTATGATTTATATATTTATTTTTATGCAATACTTCAAATTTTATGTCTGTACAGAAATGTTCTAAATAATATATATATATATATATATATATATTTTTTTTTACTGGAGAACTGTGACAACTAGCCCCAGTTCTCCCCAATGATCTAGATATTGTAAAACAATTTATTCTTCAGGAAAATCCACATCATATCTAAGAACATGTTATATAACCATACACAGATGCTCTTGGTTTGATGACTATTCTTATACAAATTCCAAAGAGCAATGAGGAAAACAGTTACTATTTGAGCTGCAGTTAACCCAAAATTAATCTGAACAAAAGTCTACTATAGTTTATTGACTTACAGAAATAAAAACTTCCAGTATTTGTCAATAATTATCAAACATAATAGTAATACATTTTAGCAACGATTTTAAGATTTTAAATTGTCTCACATATTTACCCTATTGTACTTGTAACAATTTTTCAAAACTTAGTTTTTGATTAGTAATATGCATTGTTAAGAACTTCATTTGGACAACTTTGAAGGTGATTTTCTTAATATTTAGATTTTTTTGCACCCTCAGATTCCAGACATTCAAATAATTGTATCTCCACCGAATATTTTCCTATCATAACAAACCATACATCAATGGAAAGCTTATTTATTCAGCTTTCAGTTGAGGTATTAATCTCAATTTTGAAAAATTGACCTTTACGACTGGTTTTGTGGTCCATGGTCACATATATGGTCATTTTTGAGCGAGACGCTATCTGTCTAATCAGATTCAATGATCTATGCTAAGCTATGCTAAAAGTGCTACCGCCAGACCCGGAGATCGGCTGAATGGATTCGAAAACGGTAAAACTCAACTGTTTAACTCTAGGGGAGTTGGACAAATAGCCTGTTTTCCAAATCAAAGTGGAGTGTTCCTTTCAGAGACAAACTCAGTCAATTGTCTTGTCATAAGTTTATTCTTTGCAAAGAAGGTCAGACAGTCATACAGAAACACAGGTTACTGCAGAGTGTGACCAAGAAGGGAGAGCTCCAACTTGTATTTCTTCCACAGCCTTCAAGGTTACATCTCCTAACCGGTAACTTTCCACACATGGTAAGAAACAGATATACACATTTTACTATGTCACACTCCCAAGATTCAAATCTTTGTATTTATTGCCCCAATACCTTTCATTGGATATATACAATTTTGGTACCTCCCTAACTTATTTCCTGCCTACAAGGTCCCCTTGTCATCCATATGTCTTATCCTATGGACCCCTCCTAAACCATCACTTGTGTCAGATGTGTCAGACCATTAGTCACTTCACAGATACAAAACATGAATGTTGCTTATAATTCCAAAGTCTCAAAGCAAATTAAGATAAAGCAAAATTAAATATATATAACCAGTCTTTTTCATAGTGTTCATCTTTTTCCACTACAACATGTGACATGCAATGTAAATTGCCAGGCAACATAAGTTCTGTGTCGAACGGCCTGGTTTTGTTTTTAGCCAGTTTGCACACCATCTGAGCCCAGTCATTGTTTATTACACGCCATTCATAGGCCCACAGAGGCTCTGCTCACAGACAGCACAATTGCTCCTCCTGCTCCATCACTCTGACACGGCAGGAGTCTGCGACCAGCACCAAAGTTTACACATCAAATCTCAACCCGTAAGGGGTGTATGTTGGTGAATAAGAAAATGCATGTTTCAGCACTCTGCCCCCCTCTGTTTCACAATTTAGGGCTGCTGTGAATCTTTCAAAAACTGTATGCCCTGATGCAGAAGTGGACATGTTTATTTCATTAGTTAATGATGGTTGACATGGCAAGTCACATGGTCATAAACAAGATCTTGATGTCCCAGAATCTGCTAGAAATTCAACTAATACCCCCTCCTCTAGCATGGGGTATTTTGACATATTTAAAAATCCTATCATTGAACATTTATCAGAAAAGTCATTACTCAAATCAGAAGCACACAAAGAAATGCAAGCTTTTTCTTCACTGCAGAGAGCAGTATGTACATCAGTGTATGTGTATGTGTGTGTGTGTGTGTGTGTGTGTGTGTGTGCACCTGGTATTCATCACGTTATGGGGACCAAATGTCCCCACAAGGATAGTAATACCAGTAAATTTTGATCTTGTGGGGACATTTGTGAGGTCCCCATGAGGAAACAGGCTTATAAATCATGCAGAATGAGTTTTTTTGAGAAAGTAAAAGTGTGCACAGTCTCCTGTGAGGGTTAGGTTTAGGTGTAGGGTAGGTGTAGGTGATAGAAAATACAGCCTATGGAATGTCTCCATAAAACATGTAAACCCAACATGTGTGTGTGTGTGTGTGTGTGTGTGTGTGTGGATAAAAGATGTTCACTTTCCTGAGCTGTAGCTGTTTGCTGTTCATCCGGGACCCCTCCTCCCTTCTCTCCATCTCCCTCGCTTCGGTCTGCTTGATATTTCTGGTTCTCTGGGCACTCTTGAGCCCAGTGGCCATCCTTTTTGCACAGTCTGCATTTACTGCACTTTCTGGTTACATGATCATCAGTTCCACAGATCACACAGCCCCGTTGCTCTGGGTTTCCAGCTTGAGGGTCTTCCGTCCCATCCTCTTTCTCTTTCCCCTTTTGTCTGTTGATACTGAGGAGCCAAATAACCACTGGGTCTCGTTACAGCCTGCACTAAGGCCAGCTGTAATTTGTCAGTCTTTGCTTTAACCCTTTCCTTCTTCACCATTTGTTGTTCTTCGGCGTGCAGAGCATGCGCTAAAATAGCGCTCAGCCGTCCATTCTTCCATTCGATGTAGTTGCATTTCACTGCTTGTGCAATTTCTGGTCTCAGTCCATTCAGAAACCAGCTTCACAAGTGACACTCCCAGGTGCCAGGTTGATTTCCTCTTTTGTTGGGCTCTTCCAAGCCACTGTGTTTGTTGAAAGTCTCGTACAGTCGATGGTAATAGTCTTGAACAGACTCTTCTCTGGTCTGGCAGCAATTGGCAATCCTTGCTGTGTCCACACGCGTTGGGAAAGCTACTTTTATAGCCTCAGCCAGCTCCGCAACAGCTGTACAGTAGTTCGCGTTGGCTTCATCTGTCCAGCTACTGCTTGCTCTGCGATGATCTTCCCCTCGCAGCTTTCCACTCACTTTATCCCACTTTAGGTCCCCAGCTTTACAGCTAGTAGCCGTCTCAGTTAATGCATGGTGGGGCTGAACTCTTTGCAGAATGTGATCAGTTCAGTGGAAAATCTGTTACTTGCCTCCTTCGGATTTGGCAAATGGGCCATTGCCTCTTTCATGTCGTTCACAGTCCAAGGTCTAAAAACCATCATTGCCCCGCCAGATCTCGAAACTTCGATCATCTGGGCTCTTATGCTTACATTTCCTTCCGTTAAGGTGTTTCTTGTCTTTCTTTTTTTTGGTGCGGGAAATCTACGAGCCCTTTCCTCGTCATCTTCTTTGTTGGGGGTTTCAAGAATAATTTCGGGGGTTTCTTCTTCTTCTTGCCCTCCTGCTGCTATCGCCTGTGGTTGTGGTGCTGTCGTCGGTCTTCTTGGTGGAGAGCAGTCGAGATCAGGGTCCACTTTTAGGGCTTCCAGCTCAGCCACAGGATAGTGATGATACGGCGGTGGTACATGTGGAGATATAAACACATCAAAGGGTTTAGTAGGTCTATGCAGTTACTTTTTCTTCACATTCCTCATTTTTCTTTTCTTTTTCATCTCTATGCACCAGTTCTTTCTGCATCACCCTCCTTTCTCTCTTTTCTGCTTCCCTTATCCAACAATCCACTGTCTGATCATATTTCTCACACACATGCTTCACACAACACCCTTTCTGTTTCTTACTCCCTTCCTCAACTGACTCCTTTACTGCCTTCAATCTTGTAACACTCAGTGTACCCTCTTCCGGAAAATCATGATATTTAACCAACTTGTTTATATCTTGCATGCATTTTTGGCCATACAATTTTTTCATTTGATAAAATACCCGTGTATCATATTTGGCGAGCTTGCTCTGAGATTTCCCCATAATGGCCCTCTCTCCCTGTGGGTCCCTTTGTCGGCGCCTAAGTTCTCTGTCGGACGTCTCCAACAGATCCAACCTTTAACCTAAAGTTGGCCAGGCAGAGTGCTAATCACTCTGATTAATTACCCGCACAGTTTTCAATTCCTTTCAAAATTTACTTCTTGTGTTGTACTTGCCACGTTGCCTACTAGGTTTATCCCTCTTTTGTTAATCCCAATTCTAATTTCAAAACCAAATTCTTTTAGAATATTTTGATCTGTCTCTTACCGGAGAGTTCTGATGCCACCTGGGTTCGTTTACTGATTCCAGTGGTGTCCCTCCCGGGCCCTGGCGGTCGGTCCCTCGTCCCTCAATCTAGTCGGGGTAGGGCTGTGACTTCTAAGTCCAGGATGATCAATCACTGTCCGCTCTCGGGTCCAAAAGGCACATCCAAGGAATCCCACTTCTGACACCAAATTGTTGTGGCAAAATAAAAAGGACTCTCACCACTTAAGAGACAAACTCAGTCAATTGTCTTGTCATAAGTTTATTCTTTGCAAAGAAGGTCCCACTCCCTAGATTCAAATCTTTGTATTTAGTGACCGGATACCCTTCTGGGTCATTGGATATACAGTTTCAGTACCTCCCTAACTTTCTAAATTTCCTGCCTACATGGACCCCTTGTCATCCATATATCTTTTCCTATGGATCCCTCCTAAACCATCTCTCATTTCCTCCTCACAGCCATGACTCGACACATGATCAGTCTTCCTCCGAACAGCTGCACTTTCACATACATCAGTCACCTGATTGTGATAGATGTTCACTTCACTAATAAATTATCAGTATGTCAAAAAGACTGAAGCCCTCTGGTGCCCAGGGAAGAAAAAAAAAACGAAAAGAGAAGAAAACCGGGACAAAGACAGAGTGAGGTTTATGCTGAAAACTGGAAGAATATCTAAGAATAGTTAATTGTGTCATTTACTCTCAATTACAAATCTCTCTACCATTTTATTAAAGTAAGTGTTTTACTGAGTGTGTTTTACTGTGTGGCAAGTACTGCTCTCTGCAGAGCCGAATGGCCTCCAGCTCCCCCTCTCTGGATGTCCAGCTCCACCTCTGTGTGAACTAATGGGTGGAGTTCTGTTTAGGATAGGGTGAGGGGTAGGGTTAGTGTGTGGTTAGGTGTCTATCTTCACCTATTACCTCCAGCGAGGAGGAACTAGAGCTCCAACTCCTCCCATTTGGCTCTGCAGCGAACACCCTCTCTTGTGTGGCGCCCTCTATTGGATAAAACATATAGGCCTATAAATGAAGAGTTCCTAAAAGCCATCTTGGTCAAAAATGAGATAATGATACTGAGTGAATGCTCTCAACACATAGTATATGTTCATCAAATACTTTCACTTCAAATGTGCTAAATTCCAGCCTCAGCCCAATCAGAAGTACCAGCACTTACATAGAAACCTATACATAGTAGCCAGAAAGAAATGGTATTTTTAAAGAAAAACGTCAGACATACTTCAAGGCTTTTGCATCTAAACTTTCAAATATAAATGTTATAAACGTGTAGTTGTGTGGCACACTTGGTTCAGACTCAGGCAAAGTCCACTAAGCCAGTTAAATGCACATGCGTGAATTGAGCACTCAGACGAAGGGTTGAAATGAAAGTTCTTATGTAAAAAGGTGAGTTGATTAGGCTTGTTTACTCACTTTCACTGTCCATTATTGGGTGCTTTAATAATATAAATGCTTGTATGTCATGTGATTATGTAAACAAACCAGTGAAATGGCTATTTGATTCAGTTCACTGGAACAAACTGTCCGAAACAACCAGTTTGGAGAAAAGAATCAGACTTCCACATTTGACTGAGTCTAGATTACAGGTAATAAAGTTGAATTTCTTGCACACACTGATCATTTCATTTCACAAGTATTAATTTTGTTCCCTATATGCTTATTTGACTCTCAATTTCCGATAGCTGCTGATTAGCATTTTATTAATCAAAGCTTAAAAATCTTACTATGTTCTACTGATGGGGGAAAAAAAAACAAAACAAACAAACATCTGGAATGATCTGAGGATGAGCAAATTTTCATTTTTGGGTGAACTAACACATTTAGCAAGTGCTAAGTGTGCACTAAATGTGTAGATCTATTGAACAATTGAAAGCAGACATACTGCAGTGCTGTTCTTTCATTAGAGGTTTAGACTGTGAGAACTTTATAAACATAAAGGTACTGGAAAAACAATCGTTTCACACTTAAACCACCACTCTAGACAAAGGTGAGAGTCATTGTTTGTCAAGTGCCAAAGCCAGTGGAACATTTTTCTGGTTTTGGTTTAGCACTTCAGTTTTAGCACTTCAGAGTTGTTTGTTTGTTTATTTATTTATTCATTAATACATATTAATTTACTAAATATGAGATCACTACTGTACCAAATAGGAATTTGAGGTGTGACTTGGAGCCGGCCATTTAAAAACACTTTTGACTTTAGTTTAAACATATTACTTATATATATATATATATATATATAATATATAAGTAATATGTTTTATATATGTTGATATATCTATTTTAGTTTAATTAGACTTGTGATGAATCTGGAAATGGTGCTTAAAGGAGAAGTCCACTTCCAAAACAAAGATTCACATATAATGTACTCACCCCCAAATCCAAGATGTTCATGTCTTTCTTTCTTCAGTCGTAAAGAAATTATGTTTTTTGAGGAAAACATTTCACTGATATGGTGCTCTGATTTTGAACTTCTAAAATGCAGTTTAAATGCGGCTTCAAACGATCCCAAATGTGGTTGTAAACCATCCCAGCCGAGGAAGAAGGGTCTTATCTAGCGAAATGATCGGTTATTTTCATAAAGATAATACAATTTAAATACTTTTTAATCTTGCCTTGCTGTCCTTGAACTCTGTGTATTCTGGCTCAAGACAGTTAGGGTATGTCGAAAAACTCAAATTGTATTTTCTCCCTCAACTTTGAAAAATCATTTCAAAATCATCCTACATCGCTGCAGAAGTACAGACACAGTCTTTGCAAAGTGAACATGCAAAGAAGATCAAACACCCTTAACAAAAAAGGTAAAACAGTGATATAAGACGATTTTGAAGTTGAGGGAGTTTTTCAACCCTAACTGTCATGAACCGGAACAAAACAGTCCAGGCAGAGTAAGACAAGATGAGCATTTCACATTAGAAAATTTATATATTTTATTGTTATGCTAGATAAGACCCTTGTTTCTTGGCTGGGATCGTTTGAGGGCTGGGATCACCTTCATTTTGGAAGTTCAGAATCAGGGCACCATATCAGTCCATTGAAGAAAAATGCTGAAATGTTTTCCTCAAAAAACGTAATTTCTTTACGACTCAAGAAAGAAAGACATGAACATCTTGGATGACAAGGGGGTGAGTACATTATATGTGAATCTTTGTTTTGGAAGTGGACTTGTTTGTGGACTGGTTTGTCTGTGTTTATACAGTCATGAAGTCCTAACTAATCAATAATGCTGTTATTTACTATAATGCTAAAATTATTAGCAGTACTTTATTTATTATTTTTTAGTATTTAAGAAAAGTGCTGTTTACGTGAGGAAGTAAAATATCATTTTACTGTAGCAATACCTGTCTATTTTCATTCTTTTTTTTTTCAGATTCCTAGTTAAATGCCACAATATAGACATAGATGTTTTCTCAAAATGAAATGCATTTTAAAATCCCCAACAGACAGACCCTTCACACTTTTAATTTTGTTAAAACAGGCAAACAAAGGTGCAAGAAAAAAAAAAAAAAAAAAGTCAGAGAAAACTAGGTTGACAAGCCATGACATTTCACACTCTCAGACTTTATTATATTATGGTCACTTCACTAAAAAATCTTGATAAAATAAACAGTCCTCTATATACCATAAAAAATACCATCTTCTTGGTGCAACAGCATTGAAAACTCAACCAATCAGGCTTTACAAGAATAATATTGCGCACACTCTCCATTCAAGGTCAAAGTGGTAGAAAAAGAAATAACCACTCACAATTTTTTTTTTCAGCAGATACATATTAAGACAAGTTTCTAAACAGAACACACATTTCATCTGAAGCAGGAGATTTCTAATGTTTTGATTTACTGACACCAAAATATGATTCACTTGTGGGACATTACAATACAAAGGCAGGTGCATAAAGGAAAATATAAAACTATAACTGCTGGTTCAATAAAATAATTGTGATTAATCTCATCATTTCCAACTAGTCTTTAAAAAGCAGAATGAAATTTAGATATCAAATGAAGTCAAATCCTCAATAATTATTAAGACAGAAATTAATTTTAGTAATAAGGATGGATTCATATTTTTTTAAATGTAAATGGTCCTGAAGTGGTTCTATAACTTGCTGCTGTAGATGCTGTAGTGTTGAGTTGTGATTGTTCTGCAGATCTTCTGTTTCCAACAAAAACATTTAATAGTCCTAAAAATGGAGGAGTTTTTCAGATTCAGTATGATTGTACAGTTGTACAGTTATAATGTATCTTAAATAATATTAAAAAAACAATATTTAAAAAATATTCAAAAGTTTAACGGATATTGGCATATTTAATTAACTTCTGCTTCCAATGGAGGAAAGCATCATTTAATTATTTTCATGATTGAAAATATCTCACCGATCAGCAAAATAAGCAGAAGCCCATTCATGAGACTAGATATGATGATAATAATCTGCCATTGTGTTTGATTCTGATCAATAAACTCCACCACTGTATGATTGTGACACTCAGTTAGTTGAGCTAATTCTGTAAAGAAAGTGACAACAGTCTGTTACTGTAACTGTTACTGCAACGGCTGCACATTTGTAGCACCAAAAATACAGATATGATGTATTTTATTAATATAATTATGTTTTTACGAGTATCTAAAAATGTAAGCAGTAAATTATATAATATATAAGTAGCATTCATCAGTCTTCATCACTGAAAGAAGAATTAAACTCACCATTATAGTGTAGTCTGGTGCTGTTGCTGAGTTTTGGAGGTGTGCGTGTGTTCATACAGTAATAAACTCCTAATTCATTAGCAGTCACATTATTTATAACCAGGCGATGTTTAAACTGCACTGAATATTTCTTTCTAAATGTATTATTATAGTAAAAAGGTGATGTTGGTGTTGAGAATGATCGTAGAATCACTGTTGGAGGATCTGGTGTTTTCAGTAAAATCCAATAAACATCATTTTCATCAAGATCACAGTTTATGATCACATTTGATCCCAAATCAGTTAGTAGATCTGATACTGCAGCTTCACAACAGATCAATACATCTATAATATAAATAAATAAATAAATAAATAACACTAAAACCCCTGTTACGCATAACATAAAACTTTTATAATTTTAATACATTTGAAAAGCATGTAAATAAACCAATATCATGTAAGAAAAACTCACAGAACTGAAGCTGAATGATCTTCATCTTGTTGTCGTGGATTAAGACACTTATAGTATAAAACCTGCTTTCCTCCCTACAACACTGAAGATGAAATAAACTGTAGCTCTAATGCAAAGACAGGAAAAAAAAAAAAGAAACGGCCCACATTAAGCAGAGGAGGTCAAAGTTAAATCTGCTGTGACCACAACACCTAACCCCCCTCACCATCATCACCTCCACATCATCTATTCAGGACTTATGTGGTGTGTTGTGTGTGTTTGAAGCGTGATGTTCCTGTCCAAAATTCAGATGCTCAAGCTCCAAATTTTGTCTTGTTTTTTGTTGTAAGCACATGGTTCAGTTTTGACACTCCTGTGCCCATTGCGGGTTTTGGACAGGGGTTATCATGGGCACTTTGACTGGTTTGCGGCTCTGTGTTTTGTTCTTACACTTTTCTGTGTTGGCTAGCATTAGGTTTTTCAGCAGTTTGAGCTACAGTAGCTCTTCTGTGTGATCAGATCAGATGAACTAGATGGGCCATCACTATTTAGCTCTTGTCAAAGTAACTTAGATCTTTTCGAATGCCCATTTTTCCTGCTTTCAAAACACATGAGATTAAAGAACTGAATGTTCATTTGCTATGTAATACTGTATCTCCCACCCAACTGCCTTTGTAACAATGTAATAAAAGTTATTCACTTCACCTGTTAGTGGATTTAATGTTGTGGCTGATCAGTGCAACTTCCCCTCCCTCTTGCAACAACATCTTTTCTCTAAGG
Organism: Labeo catla; assembly: GCA_012976165.1. Classification (NCBI taxonomy): domain Eukaryota; kingdom Metazoa; phylum Chordata; class Actinopteri; order Cypriniformes; family Cyprinidae; genus Labeo; species Labeo catla. The sequence continues at coordinate 118,015 of VONZ01001326.1, read as the reverse complement.
ACGTGTTACTGGTGCAAGGGTGAGACAACCTCGCATGAAATAAAAGCATCACAGCCACAGTGATCAAATCAACACTCGATGGACAATAAAATAAATAAATAAATAAATAAAAAAGCACAATATATTTTTTTTCTTCTTGTTCAAGCAGCCATTTCACTACACATCAAAATAAGGAAGACTATCACTAGCAGTTTCATGCAGACTTTTAGATTTCACATGATCTCTTATCGGAGACTGTCTGACACTCATAAAGACAACCCCTTACTGCCACCTACTGGCATAGGATGCAATGATGTAACCTGCAATGAAATCACTGAAAAATCCCCACCATAACACACAGACTGACAGCCTAGCCATAAGTTACATTTTTAATATCTAATAATCTAGTTTCCAGCATTTGAATCTCTCTCTCTCTCTCTCTCTGTATGTGTATATATCTATCCAAACCTATTTGTAGGCACTGTATGCCTTGCATTTTCTTTTTCATGTTTTGTTATGTTGCAGCCTTATGTTTAACTGCTTTAAATAACTTTTGTCCACATCAATCTACACTCCATACACCATAATGACAAAGTAAAAAATCATTTTTGTAACAACTAGGCAAATTTCTTAGAAATAAATAGCTCAGGAGCACTCATATCACCTGCAGATGTTACTACACTTTGAGTGGAGTTAACCTGTGGCAAATTCAGTTGAATGGGCCCTGAACCAAGTCCTGAAGTCAAAAAATACAAATAAATTAAAAAAAAACTGCCTGTAGAGCTCAGAGACAGGATTGTGTCAAGACACACATCTGGGGAAGAGTTCAGAAAAAATTCTGCTGCATTGAGCGTTCATAGAAACATGTAGCCTTCGCTACCCTTAATGGAAGAAATTTGAAACAACTAGGATTCATCCTAGTGCTGGCCTTCTGGACAAACTGACAAATTGATAGAGACTCGGTTATACTAGTGACCAAGATCCTGATGGTCTTTCTAGTTGAGCTCCATGATCATATATGCAGATGGGAGAAACTTACAGAAGGACAAACATCACTGCAACACTCCACAAATCTGTTTTATGGTGGTGCGGCTGAACTTAATCCTCTCCTCAGTGAAGACACATGAAAACACACTTGGAGTTTGCAACAAAGCATCAAAAATTCTCAAACTGTAAGAAACAAGATTCTGTGGTCTGATGAACCTCAATTCCAAGCATCATGTATGGAGGAAACCAAGCACTGCTCATCACCTGGACAGTAGCATCCCAAAAGTAATGTGTGGTGGTAACAGCCTCATGCTGTGGAGCGGTTTTTCAGCAGCAGGGGCTAAGGGACTTGTCAGAGTACAAGAAAAGCTCAGCACACCAAAATATTGAAATAGCCTCAATGAAAACCCAGTGCAGAGCATTCAGAACCTCAGACTGGACATTCACCTTTCAACAGGGCAATGACCCTAAGCACACAGCAAGAGTGGCTTATAGACAACTCTGTAAATCTTCAGCCTGGGCTTGAACCCAATCAAATATTTCTGGAGAAACCTGAAAATGTCTGCCAGACCTCATCCAATCTGACAGAGCCTGAGCACATCATCCTTTTCTTCATAAATTTTCACTAACATCATGCACTTTCTCTCCTTACTCCTTAGCAGTCAGGCCTATCACATGAGGTACAATTACCATTCACCATGCCCTAGGCCTGAGAAGATTAGAAACACTTCCTAGTGTTTCTGCTTATTTACCTTGAGATGTTAGCTTAGCTAACAGTCTCCCTAGTTTTATGACCCTGCTGCAGCATTCGTTTGAACAAGGGACAACTGCGTTGTCATATCTCCTATAAGGAAAGCCCTTCCTTCTCCCTCTCTCTTTCTGATTTTATTTCAGTTTTGTTTTATTTGACACCTTCATAGTGACCAAACCTGTGAACCATCAGTGTTTTGAATAATAATTTGACTACAGGTAAAGCCTGGTCATTAGCTGACCCCCTGCTTACAGCCCCATTAAAGTTACTCAACCAGCATCATCTTCTCCTTGGCCTACACCCTCAAGGGCCTCAGACAGGAGGTAAATGAACTGAACCTGCAAGTCATAGAGTTCCAAAAGGAACTGACACCTGCTCAGTAAAAGAAGGAACAGGACAGACGTAAGGAACCTGACAGAATGGCACAACAGAAGGAAATTACCAGTCTTCAGGAGGCTCTAACAGCTGCCAGACACAGAGAGCAGCTTGAAAAGGCCACAAGACAAGACTTGGAAAGAGAACTGTTTCACACAAAGTCGCTGTTAAGAACAGCATAAGTAGAACTTAATGAGAGAGACACCAGAGGAGGGGAGGAGCATCCTGCAAAACCACTCGACACCCCATAAGCAGCTAGACTATGTTGGATAGAGCAACGGGCCCACATGCCCAACAGCGAAATCTCTACCAACACAACTCAGGCAAGCTTAAGTCAGTGCTGCCACTAGAGCAAAGCAACACTGCCAACATCAGACTTTTAGTGACATTCAAGCAGAACAGAGGGCTAACAACCACCTGCTGCCCTCCTGCCATCATCACTAGATCGGTCTGAAACTCTCTTCACACTACCATCTCCATTACGATTCCCTGCGACCCTCGGAATCACCTGCCTTCTCACAAGTGAGAGTTCAACCAGTTGTTCCAAACAACACCTAAAGCAACCGTTTGACCCAGGCCAAATCACCTCAGGATGACAGGTGACACTGCCACAACACCTGCTGCACAAGCTCAAGGACCTGCACCTTGCTACTGCCTACACCACCACAGCACACCACCTGACAGCACCCCAACCACTCCTAGTGGCACCAACAGCCAGAGAGCCACTGCTCTCTCCCAGCCATGAGTGGCAGGTGCGTGTCTGATTGTTCTGCACCTCTGACGTCGCTCACTGTTGTCTGTTGGACAGATAATAACATTCGAAAGGAGGGGGATGTGTAGTGTTTGGGCCAATCAGACACACAATTGTTCATTCGATTTACTAAATCAATGTTTCACTGAATTAACAAATAATCACAGACCCCCTCACTCAATCCACAACACTGGCTGCTGGGACATCTCCAATGGCCCACCATGGCAACCAGAATACCTCGGCCAGATCAGATAAACTTTACGACCTACAAGTATGTAGAGAGAATCTTCCCCTACTTAAATCTCTCTAAAACAGAAACATACTGCTGTAGAAAATGAATACTTTTATTAATTCACAGACAAACCTTTCTTTGATCTTCCTATCGCACATAGCCCCAGGTCATTGTGTATAGTATTACTGCCTTGTCATTTTGTGTTTTTCATTATGCACTGTTATATGCATTTGTTATGATAGATAACTACAAGTATAACTTACCTATGCCATGTTTGGTCTCTTTGAATTTTTATTTTGATGATCTAAATGATGGTGTATATTATATGTTGATACCTTTGCAACATATCAGTGTGTTAAAAATCCTTAGTAGTTTTGCATCAGCATCCAATCGAACTACATATGCAAAATACTATGCTCACAGACAAAGAATCATAAACTTTCCCTCCAAAGGTGAAAGTTACAACTGGTTCTTGGACCTCCTAGAGGCGCAGCCTCCAGAGAGCTTAAATGCATCTCTCTCTTCTTCCCCCACACTCTTGTGCAAAGTCTTCCCATTGCTGCCCGCGTGGAGGAACCCACGGGGAGCCTGAGCCGGCACAGGGCATGCATGACGGGCCCGACAGGCCCCAACATATAGAGCTGTGGCTCAGACATTTTCACTCAACCCTGGATTTCATCTTCATGGAAATGTCCTCGAACAGACATTTCTCTCTTCAGTGTTTTTTTTAGTTTTCTTCACTCATCTCACATGAGGGACTCACCTCAGTCAGTCAGGGGTTCCTTTAGAACCTAAGAGGATGAGGAGGATGAGCTAGAACTCTTCAGGACTTCCCTAAGTTGTGCCAGGCCTTGCGGCCTTGTCTTTCCATTCCCCAAAGATCACAGGACTTCAGCTGGGTCCCTCTCAGTTCTTGGTTCTTCTACACTATTCACATGGGAAGAAACTCCCAGTCACCGTCGAGTCAGAACATTTTGGAGTTCATCACTCTTCAGACCCGGAAGAACGTGATCACGATTCCAAAACACCACTGCTCCAAACCATCAAGACTTTCACCAGAGACTGCATTCGGACACTTGTTCAATGACTAAGGCAATGCAAGTATCGTACATTTAACTAAACAAAACAGAAGTTTAGTATAAGCTGTAGACAGCACTGATGGTTTCACTCAGGTGGCTAACTGACTTTTTTCATAGCGTCATTTCCTTGTCTCTCTAATGGCTTTTCACTGACCATTCCCCCATGTATGAGTGATTTCATGTTTGTTTGTTTAGATTAGTTATGTGTTAGTCCTTCGTTAATAAAACTCTTGTGCACAAATTACATGATTTTTGATTCTGATTCTGCCTTGTAAATTAATGTCCCTTTACGATTCTGATTCGAGCTACATGCTCTAATGCAACGGTACTTTAAGAAACGTATTTGCTGTGGCCAAGAAAATATAATTTCTTGTTGATATGAAAATATACTGAATGTTCGCTGGACGAACATATTAGTTGATGGAAAATTAATTCTGCTACAGTTACTACGGGCAGCTGATATAAATAATTGTAATTAATCATAATTAATTGTAATTATTTATATACATTTCCCTTTTGAGCTAAACCGCTACACAAATTTGATAATATTATTAATGTAGATGTATTAAAGGAGTAATTGATTATTTTATTTTTGTGATTAATCTGCTGCATTTGTGCATTTATACTAAATGTAATGAATTAAAAGGCATATATTTAAAGCAACTGTGTGCCAAAGAGTTAAATTTGATTACAATGATCATAAGGAAACAACCAAACCAAACCGTAATGAAATGGCAAATTAATGTGATCCCTTTGTTTCTCTCTTTCAGGTCAGAATGCGGACGTCACAAGAAGATCTGCATTATAAACTTGACAGTACAGAACTTTTTTTTACAGACTGTGAGAATACTCACATAGGCAGTACTGTATGTTTACATGCACTGAATAAAAAAAAAAAGCCAAGAATCCTATTGAAAAAGGTCTTTATAAAATGTTTAGTGCCTTAAATGTCCCTTTAGTTTAATAATTATTCTAGCCTGTAATGTTTTCCATGTATGACCATGTAAAGACAAGCAGAGAAAATAAGAGAAAGCAAACAAAATAAATACAAAAGAAACTTACTCAGACATATAATATAGTGAGTTTTATCATTCCCAGTCATTTACAACATCTGTCTGATGTATATGTTTGCTTTGTATAGTGTGTTTGTCTCACACTTGAGACCACAATGAGAGCTGTTGCTGACACTGAACTTTTTTGTGCTGTCTTGGACAAAAGAAAACATTTTGTCAAACTCCTTGTTCATACAAAAATCTTGCTGAATTCATACAGTTAATGGTAAAATGAATGTTTTAAAATGTGAACTAATATTTCCTACTGGCAAAATTAAGCAAAATATATAAACAACTATCTTAAAATGATTTTATTTGGTTATAAAGTACAGTTTAAACTCTCATTTCTGTCATTTCAGTTTGTCTGCAGATCACAGTAGAGGCTGGTATTGCCAAGTCTGTTATCCTGCTGTGTTTTCCTAGTAAACATCTGTGTAAATCACAAGCATCTTAGTGTTGAGTGTTTCCATATTAAGCAACACTAATGATAAATTAAGTTTAATAACAAAATAAATCATTGTGTACTTTTTTGCCTTTTCTGTCTCATTGTTAGTATTTTATCAAAATATGTATGACTGTAATTTAATGTTACCAATGCTTTGGCAATGTAAGGCTTTTTTTATAATGTCAGTACAGCCACGGAAGTCTGGAATCTATTAGTATTATAATAATGCACAGTGTCAAAGAGTTCAAAAGGTCCAATTAAATTAAACAAACAACATTTAACATTGCATTATGCCTATAAAACAGTATGGCAATAAAAAGTCTGAACAATGTGAGTTTTGGGACTTTTGCTTTCTTCCTCTTTTACTTTCACTGTAAGCCAGAATCAAGATGTACAATAAACAAAACTCACTGTACTTGCCAATTCACCACACCCGAAATCTCCTCCCATCAGCTTGACAATATAAAGGTTTTCTGTCTGCATTTCACTGACAGTACTCTGTGACAGCAGCTAATGTAGTCAGCAGCTAATGTTTTATTTGAGCATCAGGATCCAGAATACAACATTTTGCCAGACGAGTTTATGAAAGAAGCTTCAATCTCATGTACAGTAAGTTTGAATACATTTTTCCATTTTATTTACTGCTGTTGATTTGACTTACTAGATCAAATGGCATATCTGATAGAAGGACAACTAAGGCAACCTGTTGAAAAGACCAGCTTGTTTTTGATATTATATATTAAAATAATTTTTCAGTGAAACTAGATCAACATTTCATAGTCTAACCAATGAAATGACAAGTCAAGACAGCACAGACAGATGATCGAACCAATCAAACCAACAAAAGAGCAACAATATATAAGTGCCATGAAACATTTTTTAAAAGAAGATATAAAATAAATAGCTATAGCTAGTGTTAGAGGGTTATGTTATTCTCTTTTATAATAATTAAAAGTAGATATAATAAATAGAAATAATAGAGAACACTAGTGCAGGGGTAGTGAATCCTGAAGAGCCGCAGTCCTGCAGAAATTCAACCGTAATCAGACGCGCCTGAACAAGCTAATCAAGGTCCGAAGGGTTACTAGAAAGCTACAGGCAGGTGAGCTTTAATTAGGGTTGGAGCTGGACACTGAAGGGCTGTGGGATCGTTTGAAGTCACATTTAAACTGCATTTTGGAAGTTCAAAATTGGGGCAACAATTCAGTCCATTATATGGAGAAAAATCCTGAAATGTTTTCCTCAAAAAAAAATAATTTCTTTACGACTGAAGAAAGAAAGACATGGACATCTTGGATGACAAGGAGGGTGAGTTCATTATATGTGAATCTTTGTTTTGGAAGCAGACTTCTCCTTTAATAAATGCTGTAGTATTGTTAATAATTGGTTCATATTAACTAATGTTACTTAATGAACTTTATTATAAGGTGTTTTTATTTATTCATTTATTTATTTATTTATTTATTTAAAAAAAAAAATGAACTAATGTCTAAACACTAAACAAAGGTCTCAAATCTGACAAAGTAACAATATCCAACAGTAATAATATTAGGAATCAACACAACAAAAAACAGACAGAGATCTGTTATAACATCTTATTCATTCTTAGGACATTAAAAACAAAGGCGTAAATGTTATCATTATTATTGAAAAGACATATTGGGCTTTGAAGGAACTGAAGGGGACAGAGGCATTCATAATACTTCCTATAAAAACTTTCAAAATGAAAAGATTAGTTTAGCAATCAATCTTTAAAATTCAGAAAACAACTGTCCACTTCTGGAAATTTGTTGAGTTTAAGAAGATTCAGTAACCTGTAAAGACCTTCCTTTTTGCATTTGTAGTACAGCAGATAAAATAATTTGACTCTTCTGGAAACAGTCAGCAGAGCCGTCTAACAATCTCAGCCATGAGCACCATGTTTAATATTTGAGCACACTGTATACAAACAGAAGTAATTAAATTAGCGTATGTGTAATCAGAAATTAATGAATCAGATTTGTACAATCAAGAAATGCATAAAGAGTAGTAAATACATTTATTCTGGCAAACACACTTGTGGTACAGAAATGTTAAGGCAGCAACATATTGACAGGATTGACAGCATGTTGCTGTTACAGTAAGTGTTTCAGAATTTTATTCTGTAATACGATAACAAGCAGTGCACATTGTTTTCTTTTAGCCAGAATATCTACAACACAAAATTCAAATATGCATGACGTGCCGTTCCTGCTTCTGAGCTTGACCTTTTTTTCTCCAGCAAATTATGATTAAAATTATTACAGAAATAGATATGAAAACACAAATTAATATTTTCCACCAGTTTGACTGAGTTCCTGGTACTTGATTTTCTTCTTCAGTGGATTGGTTTCCAGTTTCTACTTTTGTTTCTGCAACAAATCAAGTTCAGGAAAACAACAACATTACTACACTGTGAAAAAGACAACAGATCCATCATTTATACTCTATACAGCAGCATTCAGACTAAAATGTAAAACCTGAAGGAACTATTTTTACACACCATTAATGAACAGCCGTACAGTCTCAGTCTCCTGTTTAAAATAAGTTGAGTGTGTGATGAAGCAGCTGAACTGTCCTGCATCAGCATGGGTGATATTATTGAGTTTGATGGAGAAGTTTCTTCTCACATACTCCTCAGGAAAAGTTTGCACTCTGTTCTTATACCGTGGGTCCTGTGGCTCAAGTGAATCTTCACCATTACTTATATCATAAACATATTTGCTGCTGTTGTGTCTCCAGTGCACATTAATGTCTTGAAGTTCAAGATGATGTTCAGTTAAAGAACACGGCAGGACAACAGAACTGCCAATGAAACCCACTACTGTGTTCTGCAGAGTCACTGAAATGACACAAACTTTTACTGTGAACACACAACACACTGTGGTATTGAATGATCCTTTAAATGTAGGTTGTTTTGTGCTTACCTTTATGTACTAATGCTGCTATTACACAGAGAAAGCTGCAGAAACTGCAGAAACAGAAACAAATGTACCTGTAAGTTTATCAATCAGTATAGCTTCACAGTAATTCAGTAGTGCAGATCGGTAGAAAATATAGTTTGTTAATTGTTAAAAAGAAATCATTCGGGCAAGACACTTCTCAGAACTGGGGAAGAATGTCTTTATCATTTGTGACCCTGGACCACAAAACCAGTCATAAAGGTATACAGAACCTGAAAGTGGAATAACTAAACACTGATGTATGGTTTGTTAGGACAGGACAATATTAGGTTGAGATACAACTATTTGAAAATCTGGAATCTAAAGGTGCAAAAAATCAAAATATTGAGAAAATCACCTTTAAAGTTGTTCAAATTAAGTTCTTAGCAATGCATATTACTAATCAAAAATTAAGTTTTGATATATTTACAGTAACAAATTTACTAAATATCTTCATGGAACATGATTTTTACTTAATATGCTAATGATTTTTGCCATAAAAGAAAAATTAATCATTTTGACCCATACAATGTATATTTGGCTATTTCTACAAATATACCCCAGTGACTTAAGACTGTTTTTGTGGTCCAGGGTCACATTTGATAAATAATTACTATAATTGTAAAAATTCATTAAATTATTAGTTAAATCTGAATTGATGGTTTGTTAATAAAGTATAGGCCTGTATATAATACTTACATTTATATAGTATAACTTAAATGTATCTCTGTTATTCAGTCATTGGATTTGTTAGTCGTTGTTCATCTAAATTGTCAATTTACCAAACATGTTTCCATTTATTTCTCTTAATAATGCATTGGATGTTGCATCATCATCATCATCATCATCATCCTGTACCTGAACTCATCTCTAAATATGTTACTGTTTCAGAATAAATGGTGAACTGTCTACCCTAAATACACTGTAAGACTAAATACTAATGATTAATCAAAATTAAATGCACAAACTGTTTTCAAAAGGTTCACGATAGAATACACAATGCTAATGCTAATCGCTAATGCACAAATTAAAACAAAATGTAAAGCTGTTTCTCTGCAGATGAATCTGTTAATCATCTATTAACCAATTCATGTTCAATGATCATGATCAATGTACTAATTCATGTAATGATGCCCAAAAGTTTTTTCTGTAAATGAAGTAATTGTGGGCCAGAAGAAACTCGGCCAAAAACAGATACTATAACGAGAGATTGAAAATTAGAAATGAATGAGATAGAAGTTTGACTTAGAATATACTGTACCTGTTGATCATGATTTCCTATAATTATTCAATTATGTTGTATTAATTAATTAATTTTTAACAAATATTTTAGAAGTATAGGTAAAAAGCTTCAAACTGTAGCATAAGCTACTCCTTGTCAGCATGTGCTTCTCGATGACATCAGACGTAAGTGACATCATGCGACGTGAAATGATCAGACATGCGCACCTGATATTGTTTAGTTTTTAAAGCATATTAGACACAACATTCATGACTTTCAGAGATATGGGAACTGATCAATAAAGACAAATAATTCATTCAGCTTGTGAATGAATTAAATTAATTGTATGTAACAATGCCCTAATGTATTAAAACACTGCTGTACTGCGGTAGGCTTAAATTTAACAGAGAGCTGTGTAATTTTTCAAACCTAATTGTCAAAAAAAGAAAAAAAATATATGAATGTCAATTATAAAATGTGGCTGAAATAAAATAAAACTAATGGCTTCCTTGGTCAACCAGAATCACAATGAAGACAATGACAGATCTAGCTGATCAAAAATCTCTTGAAAATAAAGGTGCTTTACGTGCTTTAAGAACCTTTTTTGGTCGAATGGTTCCATAAAGAACCTTTAACATCTGAAGAACCTTTCTACTTCACAAAAGGTTCTTTGTGGTGAAAGAAGGTTCTTCAGATTGTAAAAAGGTAAGAAAGAGATGGTTCTTTAAAGAACCTTTGACTGAATGGTCCTTTGTGGAACCAAAAATGGTTCTTCTATAACATCACTAAGAACCTTTATTTTTAAGAGTGTACAGACAAGGAGAAAATTAACTAAATGAGTAAAATTGAATTATTACCTCACGTAAGGATGAGAGGGAAGCTTCTTGTAATTAATTTCTCTGGGAAAATTTTGTGTTCCAAATCTGGATCCTCAAGAAAAACATTTCTTATATTCCTGCTATCACTGAGTCTACAATGCTCTGTCATGTCATGACTTTGGTTATCATCACTGCACAAGCAAGATAACAATGTAGATATTCCAGTGACATCCACATTTACGATCTGTGTGAAGTTTGCCTTTCAAATTATGCCATGCAATAATCTCATGCAGCTGACAGAACAGAAGAACAACACTTACTTCCTTGAGAAATAGAAAAGACTAAATAAAATACAAATAAATAAAAACTGCATTTTTTTCTACAAAAAATTCCTGCAGTGATATTTTTTTTTGTTTCCATCTAAAAACAATCAATATATTGATAACTTTCCAGTACGATTTCTTGACTTTAGTTTACTGTCACTAAGAGTTGATAAGAATGAACAACTTTCTGTAACAACTTCATTTGTGTATAGAAACCAAATGACTAAGAACTTCAAAAAAGTGCAGGCTTTTCCCAGTAATTTTCATTTTGTTTTGCCCTCTTTGACAAATGTAATTTGTATTGCTTAATGCACCTATTGTTTCTTATTGTTATAATGAACACAAATAATATTTGTCTTCAGTTTGAAATACTGTTCATTCTAGAAAGCAAAGCCATTTGTGTGTAGAGTATTGAATTCTGCTTTTGTATGGACACTTTTTGAAACCTGTCAGTTTGGATTTGATCATAAACCTTAGAAGATTCAGTTTCAGTAAAAAAAAAAAAACAGGGTAATCTGCATTGGTTTCCTGACTGGGGCAAGAAGAAGTGTTTTTTTTTTTTTAACCAGTAATATTTTCTTTCCTAATATGGCAAGCCCTAGAAATACATTTAGAAATTGTGAAGATCAGGTACTGATGATACACACGGTCTACACATCTTCTATTTGCAATCGAATCTGATTATATTATTAATGCATAATTTGATTATATTAGTAATGTATTAAAGGAGTAATGGACTATAATTATTAAAAAAAAAATAATAATAATAATAATTAATCCATTAATCCATTGCATTTGTGCATTTATACTAAATGTATTTAGAATTAAAAGGCATAGATATAAAACAACTGTGTGCCAAAGAGTTTAATTTGATTACAATGACTATAAGGAAACAAACAAATGTCCTGATATGACTACAAACCTTAATGAAATTCGAATGGCAAATTAATTTGATCCCTTTGCTTCTCTCTTTCAAAGTTCAGGTCAGAATGCGGACGTCACAAGAAGATCTGCATTATGAACTTGACAGTACAGAACTTTTTTTTACAGACTGTGAGAATACTCACATAGGCAGTACTGTATGTTTACATGCACTGAATAAAACAAAAGCCAAGAATCCTACTGAAAAAAGTCTTTATAAAGTGTTTAATGCCTTAAATGTTCCTCTAGTTTGATAATTATTCTAGCCTGTAATGTTTTCTATGTATGACCATGTAAAGGCAGTGAGAATAATGTGAGAAAGCAAACAAAATAAATACAAAAGAACCATACTCAGACATATAATATAGTGAATTTTCTCATTCACAGTCATTTACAGCATCTGTCTGATGTATATGTTTGCTTTGTATAGTGTGTTTGTGTCACACTTGAGACCACAATGAGAGCTGTTGCTGACACTAAACTTTGTTGTGCTGTGTTGGACAAAAGAAAACATTTTGTCAAACTCCTTGTTCAAACAAAAATCTTGCTGAATTATTACAATTAATGGTAAAATGAATGTTTACAAATGTGAACTAATATTTCCTACTGGCAAACTGAAGTGAAATATATAACCAACTGTCTTAAAATGATTTTATTTGGTTATAAAGTACAGTTTAAACTCTCATTTTTGTCATTTCAGTTTGTCTGCAGGTCACAGTAGAGGCTGGTATTGCCAATTCTGTTATCCTGCTGTGTTTTCCTAGTAAATATCTGCGTAAATCATCCTGGTGTTGAGTGTTTCCATATCAAGCAACACTAATGATAAATGAAGTTCAATAACAAAATAAATGATTGTGTACTTTTTTGCCTCTTCTGTCTCATTGTTAGTATTTTATCAAAATATGTATGACTGTAATTTAATGTTACCAATGCTTTGGCAATGTAAGACTTTTTTTTTTTTATAATGTCAGTAGAGCCACGTGAATCTGGAATCTATTAGTATTATAATAATGCACAATGTCAAAAGTTCAAAAGGTCCAATTAAATTAAACAAACAACATTTAACATTGCACTATGCCTATAAAACAGTATGGCAATAAAAAGTCTGTCTCACAAAAAATGTGAGTTTTGGGACTTTTGCTTTCATATCCAATAGAAGGACAACTAAGGCAACTTTTTGAAAAGACCAGCTTGTTTTTAATATTATATATTTAACTTATTTTTCAGTGAAACCAGATCAACATTTTGTAGTCTAACTAATGAAATGACAAGTCAAAACATCACAGACAGATGATTGAACCAATCACACCAACAAAAGAGCAATAATATATAAGTGCCATGAAAAGTCCCAGTTAGTCTAACACAGTACACGTAGCAAGATTTTTAAAAATTAGATAAAAATAAATAGATAGAGCTAGTGTTAGAGGGTTATGTTATTCTCTTTTATAATAATTAAAAGTAGATATAATACAAAGAAAAAATAGAGAACACTAGAGTTTAAATGAATAAATAAATATATATATATAATGAAAAAAAAGAAAACAGATATAATAGATATAGAATAGAGATGATATAGTGTTAGAGGGTCAAGTGTAGATGGACTAGAACTGTCTTTAATCATTTCTTGAAGAAAGACTCAGCTGCTTGAATGGAGTTAAACAGTTAAGGGAAAAATCTGTGAGAGTGATTTTGTGCCTCTTCAATTTTGTGTGCTGTTCAATTGCAGAACACAGGCTTCTGGAGGGCACATAAGTCTAAAGTGTCTAAAGTGATTTAGCCAGTGGTTGTTTTGAAGGCATCAATGTCTTGAATTTTATGCGAGCGGCTATTGGTAGCCAGTGCGAATTTACGAACAGAGGTGTGACGTGCGCTATTTTCGGTTGTTAAAGACAACTCTTGCTGCTTTCTGGATTAGTTGCAGCGGTTTGATAGGACTGACTGAAAGACCTGCCAAGAGAGTGTCGCAATAGTCCAACCTGAAGAGAACAAGAACTTGACTAGTTGTGTAGCATGTTCTGAAAGAAAGGGTCTGATCTTCTGTATGGTGCATAAATATATGTACATGACGTCAACGGATGTGGAAGAGTTTTTTTAGACCACGTGGTTCTAATGACTTCCGTTATGGTCACATGGACGTGTAACAGAGTCATGATAGTGAAATCTTAGAACTAGAAATTATACAATATACATTAATTAATGCGCTACCATGAATATCAGGTACGTTTATGATTTCTTACTGTTTCTTAATGAAGTTCTATTTTCACAATTTGCTTTGTACTTCCCACACATTTCACTTCAGAGCTGCCGCGATACATGATCAAGGCTCAACGTTCGCATTGGCCCTTATTTGTTTTAGTCCTAACTTAAACAAGCATTAACAAACAAACAAACCCTTTCAACATCATTAATGCATTAATCATTGTTTGATAATCATTGTTATTTAAAAGAACAGGATTGAAACACAGAGACATAGCTGAAAGTGTTATTTAGCTTTAGCATTAGCATGTTGTATTGCTTTGTGTCCCATTGTATATACAGCTTTTTTTTTTTTTTTTGTAATAGTTATTTGGTTGATTGAGTCTTATAGGGCAAGATATTAACAATTTTACCAGTAGTGTAACTGGGTGAAGCTGCTTAATGAATAACAAGAATAATGCTAAATCATATTCAGAGTTTAACATCTGCAAGTTCATTATCCAATTGTACCTTCATTAACAAATATGAGCATCTGAACAAACTATTTCAAAGATAATTTCATGCAACAAACTTTTTACAATCAAATTTTCTATTTTTTCAGTGTGTCTGCAGGTCACAGTAGAGGGTGTTATTGGTGGTTCTGTTGTCCTGCCGTGCTCTTCAACTGAACATGATCAAGACACTGAAGTGCACTGGAGACAATAACAGCAAGATTGCGTATGATATTATTAAAGGTAAAGATGCAATAGATCAACAGGACCCACGGTACAAGAACAGAGCTGAAACTTTCCCTAATGAGTATCTGAGAGGAAACTACTCCATCAAACTCAACGATCTTCCACACACTGACGCAGGACAGTTCAGCTGCTTCATCACACCCTCAAATAAACAGGAGACCATAAAACTGATCATCAAAGGTGTGCAAAATATTTTTCTTTAATGAATTTTTAAAGTAAAAACAGTCTAAATTCCAGTCTGAATGCTATTGTACAGGATGTAAATGATAGAAAAATCTGTTGTCTTTATCACAGTGTGGTAATGTTTTTTTTTCTTTTCTTTTCTGAACTTGCAGAATCAACAACAGAAAAAGAAAAAAACACTGAATAAGTAAACCAAGGACCAGAAGCACAGTCAGATTGGAGAAAGATATTACTGATCTGTGGTTGCACACTATTACTTGTAGTAGTTGTTTTGTAATAGCCTGTGTCATGTTTTGCAAGAGAAAAGGAGTTCAAGCTCCCTTATAGAAGGAACAATGCCAAACTAAAAGTTTAAAATGTTTTAGGAGTCAAAGGGTTACTCCACCCCAAAATGAAAATTTTGCCATTAATCAGTTACCCCCTTGTCGTTACAAACCCATTAAAGCTTCATTCAAATTTGAAACACAATTTAAGATATTTTGGATGAAAAACAGGGGATTTTGACTGTCCTATTGACTGCCAGTTATGTATGCCTTTCTGTATGCAAAGAAAGTAAAAATAATGATTTTATTCAACAATTTGTCTCCTCCGCGTCACTTTTTAGCTCCATTTTGGATAGTATCCCCTGTATGCAAACAGCGTACACTGTTCTCTGTCAGCCACAGTTCCTTCAGCAGAGAGTCGTGCTGTTCTGGAGTTCTTAACTGAAAAACTCCAGGCTCAGTGCTGGCAATTTGTTTATGACTGATTAGGAAGAATCTGCAAAAGTTCTCAACTATGAAGTTTTCGTGGAAGTCTGCAGGGTTGTGTGCTCCAAGGTTATCAGCACAGACACAAAACACAGTTCCTTTCAGGTACTGCTGTAAAACCGGAACAAACATCCCCACCTGTTCAGTGTCTTTATATCCTTAACCAATGGATCAAGAAACATCTCATAACCAAACAATCGCACATCATCAGTCTTCCCAAGAGCTGCTAGATTAATTAAATTTAGACTTGTGCGGCTTTTTGAAGACAAATTAAGAATGGCCCAATATACAGCCGTAATTTTATAAATCTTTCTTGAGGTGCCAAGGGGGTTGGAAACTTCAAAGTTGTCTATGTATAAACCCAAAGCAACGCCATTCTCTTTTTCATCTAAAAGGTTGTTCTCCTTGTAGTATCTTCCATCCCGGAAAGACTTGTATTGGCCAGACAAAGACTCAAGATCATTTTTCAGTTCTGTCTCTGTGTCATCCAAGTCTTCTCTTAAGTCCTTATTTACTAATCTGAAATCTTGTATGATGTGATTTTTATGTTTTCTTGTTCTTTGACTGCTAAAGCTAGAACGATTGTTGGTTTTAAATGCACATTTCTGGAAGTTTCTTTATTTTGTAGATGTCTTCCAAGGTGAGCAAAGTTTTGGGTTTCAGTACAAAATCAAAATATCATTAAAATCACACAAAAATGTCCAACATTCTTGATGTAAAACAATTGATAAAAACAATTCCAAATTATTCTTCCTCCATGTCGTAGTCTTGTGTGTTTTAAAAGGACATCTTGAGAAGAGTGGGAAAATTAGCCAGTTTTACATTGCATGTGTTGAGCTCTGAACCCTAAAACCCCAAAAAAGGTCACTAAATAAACTGTAAATGTGTTTGTGGCTATTGCTGACCAGTGTATGCTATGCTATGGTGTACAGGCAAATATGATGTACACCAAAAATCTAAAACTTATTTTCAAGAAAGAATACAAAAATTATAAAAAATAATATATATATTTTTAATATTAGCAGTATATGGGTCAAAACACTACATTGGTCTAGGTCTGTTGGTAACACGGACAATTAATCAGTATCACAAACAGAACAACAGTATTTTTGTTTTTATTTTATTTATTTATTTTTCAAAAACCATCATGTAAATTCTTAAAAAAGTAATAAAAATTTAGCTTGCATAATAATACTGATTTATTGTTTGTGTTACCAAAAAGCCTACCAGTATTGCGTTTTGACCCATTCCTCAGTGCTGCTTATGACTGTTGTGTTTAATGCTAGAGTGAAGTTCATTCTGTGTAACAGCAGCAGCTCTTGACAGTCATCTAAAATTTAAAATATCCTGTTGTTGCATGAGGGGCGATGGGCAAAAATCGATCCATATCGCCCCCATTGTAAAATAAGAGTTTTAAGCACATTGCAGTCTTACACTATGTCTACGCCGGATATGACGAAACACAATAAACCCATTAAGAACAAGACATTTGTAGCATCCACTGATTAATAATAGATTTCTTATTGTGTGCTGCATCTCTTGCGTGCAGTGCATACGGTGTTAATTGTCCACTTTATCATGCTTTTTCTGTGATGTAATGACACGGTTGAGTTAAGTCTAAGTCGCACATTATTTCCGATAACTGTGGTAAATAAAGACAGAATTGCAAAAACGTTCTGGACCAGTTCTTGACAGTACCACTGAAAAAGGACACAATCTGGCATCCCAACCCAGAACTGATAAATTCTAGGGCCTGAATGTCTCGGGCCAGGGCCGGGTTAGGGCCTAGATTTTAGGCCTGTGCAGGGCTCTACCCAAGAAGGGTTAAGTGCCAAAAGTGCTTTCAACACTGTTTAGAGCCCAGGTCAAAACTTTGTTGTTTTATTTCCCTCTGAAGGATTGAACGTGGAAAACTCATACATTCATCAGACGCAATGCTTTTACACTGAGCAATCTGCACATTTCAGATTGGATGATGAGCTTTTTGTCCTTTAATGGCTGCTCAAAAGGACTGCGTGTATCCAAGTAAAGACTATCCCATTGGATTACAGATGAGATTGCTTTATCATACAGTTCTCGTGGTTGAGAATGCTCTATTGGGGTTAAAGCTATGGCCTCTTTATGGGCTTGGGCATATTTTCAAGCTGATGATACTGCCGTCCATATTGTAAGTTCACCAAAGTGTAAACAGTGTTGATTTTCCGTTGGTTCTTCTGGCTTGGCTCTCCTTCCCATGATTGTATTCTTTCTCCAGAAGGAAACTGTCACACCCCTTTGGACTGTTTGAGTTGGTTTCTCCCTCTTTTGCCCATATTTGGTCCCTCCTGTTCCTGTCCTTGTCGAGTCATTATTAGTTAATCACCCACACCTGTCTGTGTATCATTATCCTGTCTATATAAGTTGTATTCAGTTCTGTGTTCATTGTCTAATCTTAAGGTTATGTTAGCATGTGTGTTTCCCTGCCCTTTCTGTCTGGAGTTACCTATTGTGGATATTATTAAAAACTTGTTGTTATATTTCATCTTTGTGCCCCTCTTTCACACATAATTGTGACAGAAACACATTTAAGACAAACATCTCAATGCTTATATCTAAAACCAGAGCTAAAAGAGTAGGTTGCTTCTCCCTGTTCTCAACTTGGTAAAGCTTTAACCTAGCACCACTCACCATGCATTTTATTTCCAAACTGCAAATGAGATGTATACTTTTCATTTTAATTGACAAAAAGAGACACTTCACTGTAATACAAAGGTAAATGGCAATTAAGCTGAAATGGTACGTCACTGTTTCTAATAGTTCAGTCATAAAAAATAATATATATTTTAATTCCAAATAACATATATTTTAACATCCATCCATTTATAACAATACCTATGTATTACTAAATATATCTAGTTTTATTTATATTTGATGTTATGTTCATTAATATTACAGTTTTTCTCGATTGCTAAAACACTATAACCAAAACTTCAAAACCATACATTTTTCAAAAAGCACACCCATTATGAACACTACTCCCCTGCTTTAACACATGAGTCAGATTTGTTGAACTGTTACTGCAAAACTCTACACACAAATCCCTACATTTCTCATTGCTTAAACCATGTGGTCGTTTAGAAAGCACTAGCATTCAATATTGTTCACGCAAGTCTGTAAAGTTTGAGCTCAATTAGCACACAATTACCCAAGTGGAAACACTAGGAGTCAAAATTTATCACACACCAAACAGAACCTTCGATGGAGATAAAAGGGCCAAAGTCAGTTTACAGTTTGGTGCATTTCTCACATCAGATATGAAATTCTCAAAACTACTTGTTCAACCTCCACATCATCTAGTCACTTGTGCACATCATAAAATGTTTCAAATTTTTTTGAACAAGTTGCGTTTGCTTTGGTACGTTCATGCAACTGATTATGCAACTGATTTTTTCTGCAGTTCCTACATTATCGGTTCCTATTGTCATGTTGCTCAAAATGTATTACATGTATATAGTTCTCTGTATATAGTTCTCTGTGCTATGTCTTACCCCTCAAAACATCAAGTCATTAGCTCATCGTATATGTCTTTACAGTAAATTCTAAATTTTTTATCTAGTTGTTATAAACTGTCAAGGGTTGGATCAGTTCCACCAAACTGTATTGCTTAACCTGATTCCCATCCTCAATGTAATTTTTTTTAGCTTGTTTACTGTACATTTTGTCACGTAGCAGCTTTTAGACAATGTTCTGTTTTTTGTAATAAGTCAGAAATGACAAGGAGGCAGCTTCCTGCAATACAAAGTCAGCTTCCTGCAATACAAAGTCAGCTTCCTCAAGTCAGTGGAGACAATGGAGGAGACCCCTAAAAAATGAGTATATGTCTTTATCTTTAACCTTTAACAGATTTGCATCATCTACAAGACTTAATTTACATATTATGTGGGCAATGGAAATGCAAACCTTCCCTTATCATTAACATCTTTCCATCCACTGGGCTCTTTGAAGGAAAATAATGTTTGAACTCAAAATAAATGCCCCCTCATCAGAACCAATCTCCATTTTATTTATCGAAATGTTTCTTAAACCATGTCTTAGGTTTTCATCTGGTTTAGATGGTGAAGAACTATGATTTGCAGCTTTTTGGATGCAGCAGCGCAAACTGCAGTATCTCATCCACAGAACATGATGTTTTGCTTTGGTTTGGCCACAGACATCCACCTTAACTTTTTTTTTGCAGTATTTATAATTCCATAAAAACAAACCAAGCTTGAAAGAATCTCAAACTTTGTAAAACAATAAAGTCAAACCTGCGTCTTATCCTGGTACCAGGATATCATAAACGTGGGTCGGGCTTTTGTCACTTGTGTATATGACAGACAGTCTGGTGTTGAGAGTTTCCACATCAAGCACCACTCCTTACTAGTAAATGAAGCACAAAAAGTCAGGCTGTTTTTCACAGTTGTTTTTAAATTATGTTTTATTTTCTTTGTACGTAAGAATGAGGATGTTGCTAAAAACTCAACAATCTTGTCCTGCTCTTACAGCCCCGATACAGCTGGAATATGTATTATTTTAAAGAAATGTTTTACGTGAGGATCAGGATCCAGAGTACAGCGTTTTGTGGTGTAAAAGTAAAAGGGAATCGTGTCTCAGGAATCTTGACTATACAAGTTTCTGATGATCATTTCTGATCAGTTCACCTGGTTACTGTTGATGTCACGTCTGAGGTCATTCAACAGAAGTGTTTTTTTGACCACACAGTTCGATGATGATTTCCACTGAGCCCGGAAACAAAAATATCTTGATATACATCACAATATACTTTCCGTTTCCTGACTAAGCAGTATTTTATTAATATATTTTAATTATATCAGGGCACCATGATCATCAGGTATGTTTATGTTTTTTTTTTTTAGTGAACTTTTGTTTACACAAAGCGATTCATACTTTCTACACATATAGCTTTGTAACAGCTGCGATATGACAAGATCAAGTTTGCGGACTCGCCTGGTTTGTTTAGATGGTGAAGATTAGATATTAGAGTTCAGATTAGATTTATAGTTTAGCATCTACAGAATACATCTACAGAGACAGTTGGCCAATTAAATCCAGTCAACCTGAATCCCATTTTATTATTATTTTAATTCAAAGGGAAATATATGGTTTAATAACAACAGACTGTTCATTAAGATTGAATGATTCAATTCAATTTAGATGTCATTAAATATGAACTCCATAAATAATATTTAGTATTAAAGCTAACAATAAAAATAGAAATATCGTGCCACAGTTGTGAAGGTGGGCTAACATTTGAAAATTAGTAAAAGCATAATCATTTGACCAATATGTTGAGATTTAATGACATCTTTTTTTGTTCTCCAAAATAGGAGTTTAAGTTCTTTAAATTAACAATTAGTCCACACTGAATATGGAAAGCACTGTTACATGACACAATCACAGTTTTGATTTAGTCTTAGAAAGGTATTAAAAAAAATCTTAAATTTAGCTTTAAAAACTGGGTGGGGGGGAGGTCTATAGCCAAGAGAAATATTAAAGGTGAGAGGGGGAATCTTAATTATGTGTTATATGAGAATCAAACCCATGATATCGGCATTCAGCTCATTCTCAGAATTGTTCTAAGCTGAATTTTGTTAAGTTGTTATTGGCAGCGAACCACTTTCCATCATGATATTATTTTGCATAGCTGGTAAACATACTATACACTGTGCCTACCAGCATCTTGTGAGAGTATTAAAATCACAGTACACTCTTAAAAATAAAGGTGCTTTAAAAGGTTCTTCAGAGCGATGCAATAGAGAAACCATTTTTGGTTCCACAAAGAACCATTCAGTCAAAGGTTCTTTAAAGAACCATCTCTTTCTTACCTTTTTATAATCTGAAAAACCTTTTGCTACAAAGAACCTTTTGTGAAACAGAAAGGTTCTTCAGATGTTAAAGGTTCTTTATGGAACCATTTAGGCAAAAAAAGTTCTTCTATGGCATCGTGAAGCATTTTTATTTTTAAGAGTGTACATCTGTAACGGAGGGAGCGAGACGAGAGACGAGTGGATCCATATGCATACTTTTATTAAAAGGACGTGACAAAGACATGGTCAGGCAGGCAGGGTCAAACAACAGCAGACAGGTGTATGGACGACGAGACAAGAGTAATCCTTAATCCAGGCGAGGGTCAAACCAGCGGCGAAACGATATCCGTGAAAGGGCTAGGCGATAGAATAATCCAGGGGTGCTCAACCCTGGTCCTGGAGATCGACTTTCCTGCAGAGTTAAGCTCCAACCCTGACCAGACACACCTGAACTAGCTAATTAGGATCTTAAGGAGCACTTGATAATTACAGACAGGTGTGTTTGATTAGGGTTAGAACTAAACTCTGCAGGAAGGTAGATCTCCAGGAACAGGGTTGGGCACCCCTGGAATAATCCAATAAACCAGGCGAAGGGGTATCAAAGGCAGGCAGCGAAAACAGACTAAACGATACAACAAAACAAACCACGAAAACAGGAACACAGAGAGAAACGCTTCGTATGACTGCTATCACAAATCAATACTCGGCGAAGAGTGACAGGAAGACCGGGGCTTATATAATGTCTCTGATTGGGCGCAGGTGGTGGGAGCAGTGGCTGATGGATAATGTAGTCCGGGGTGTAATGTAGCAGTCAGTGTGTGTAAGGAAGGTGAGAGTGACATCTGGTGGTGAGCAGTCCGCAGCTCACCGACCAGATCCGTAACAACATCAGAGAGCATTCCTAACTGACATGATCACTTTACCAGTGTTCAGTTCTGCTCATCTCAAAAAAGCATGTTGCCAATGTCATGATCTACTGGTTGAGATTACGAAAGTTAAAGAATTTTTTTTCTCTCTCTCTCTCTGTTTCTGCAGTTACATTGTGTTCACAGTGCTGATAAATAAAGGTGAGCTCCTAAACTGCATTTTAAAGATACATTTATGCCACATGTGTAAATGTCAGATTGTGTGTTTACAGTTACAGTTTGTGTCATTACAGTTTCTTCACGGGTCTCTCTAGAGAGTGTTATTGGTGGTTCTGTTGTTCTACCATGTTCTTCAAATCAACATGATCTTAAACTTCAAGACACTGATGTCCACTGGAGGGACAAAACTGACACAATTGTGTATAGTATAATTAAGGGCAACCATTCAGTAGAAAAACAAGGCCCACAGTACAAGAACAGAGCTGAAACTTTTCCTGATGAGTATCTGAGAGGAAACCTCTCTATCAAACTCACTGCTCTCACTCATGCTGATGCAGGAAAATACACCTGCTACATCACAAACCCATCTTAGTCTCAACAGGAGGCTGTGGAGCTGATCATCAAGGGTCTGTAAAACTGGTTAATTAGTGTATATTGATTTTAATTTAAAATAAAATAAAAATGAATACAATAAGTGTTTGATCAGCTACTGATATTCCAGTCTAAATGCTGCTGTAATAATAGACAGATCTGTTGCATTTATCACAGTGCAGTAATGTTGTTTTTTACTGTTTTGTTACAGAATTAACAACAGAAACAGGACACAAACCCAGTGATCAAGGAAATCAAGCAGTAGATTCAGGAGCAGACAGTCTATGGAAATCAGGACCTTTGCTCTTGGTTTGCATTGTAGTAGCTTTATTACTATTATAAATAGGGCTTATAGCCACTTCTATCATATTTCACTTGAGCCTTGTGTTTTTGACTTTTGTTCCCTGGTTTCTGATCATTTGCTGCCTGCCCTGACCATCGCCTGTTATTTGGATTACTCTTTTGTATTGCCCTGAGACATTGTTGCTTGCTAGTGTTTGACCCTGCCTGTTTTGACTACGCTCTTTAATAAAGCTTGCACTTGGATCCCTTACTCTGTTATCAGATTATTAGATTAAATTATGTCTGTATATTGTTACCCGGTGTGTCCTTTTATCATATACCTTTAACCATATGATTATTCAGGTAGGGTAAGAAAATTCAAATGTAGCCTAAACCATGAAGTACTCACCTGCCCGCAGGTTGCAGTTCTTCAGGAATGACATAGAAGTCTCCCTTGTGGTTGTTCTTGTTTGAGGCTCAGTTTATAACTGCTTTGTATTGTAACTACTAAAATAAATCAGTTGAGGTACATGCTCTATAATCGAACTCTAAACAGCAATGTTGGAGATGCTGTTAAGCACCCCTCGATAGGGTATCAGGTGTCCTTCACGCTTAATGCAGGCAGCATCTGAAGAGTGGTTTACTCCTCAGACCTTTTATACTACTTTTTGGGGAATCCCTGTTACATATCAATGTCTGTGACTCGTCTAATAAGACCGATGTCCTTCCTCTTTCGCTTACGCAGCTGTCTGCATCTAGCCCACCAGCACCAGACATCATTTGGACGTCATTTTTTAGGGTAAATCAAGTCGACCCGTCATGGACTTATTTTAGCCCAAAAATAGATGTTGAAAATTGGTCTTTGTTTGGTCCGTCTAATTTCGGTCCAAATTTGGCCCAAAAATTGACGCTGAAAATTGATTTGTTGTTTGGACCGATGGATTTACTCGTAATTCAGCCCAAAAATAGACGTTGAAAACTGGGCTTTATTTGGGCACCCTAATTTAGTTCAAATTTAGCCTAAGCATGTTTATTTCTGACTACTTATAGCCGTAATATAGCCATTTATATATGTAGCAAACATAGAAATAGATTGTAGAAATAGTTATGTGTCACCGCACAACTTGCACATACCATAAATTATCTGTTATTAAAGCATTCTCAAACCATATGTAAATGTATTTGGCATAGCAGAAATCCTGAAAAAAGTGCCCCCTTGTAGGTCATATCTCCTTGAAAATGCTTGTGCTGTGTATTAGTGCACCTATTTCTAAACATTTGTTTACAGTCACTACATTTATATGCCTATAATGCATCCATAAAAACATATTAAGCATTACAGTAGTTCAAACACCATGATAAACCACAGCCCTTATATGGCCTATTAATAAATTAACATAAATTACACCCATACATGTAATATATTCACATATGTCTAAAGTACTGTTAAATATAGTAAAATAGTTTTTTTGAAAACATATTTTAAAAAATACACAAAACATAAAGCTTAAAAATTGTTCTTTATATATTTGTAAATATGTGTAAGAAAAAAAAATATGAATGCCTTATAGTTCTTAATCAGCATTTTTCACTGTTTTTTCTACACGTTTACCATTTCTAAAGGTATATTATAGTATATTATATTATATTATATTATATTTACGTAAATTCTGCGTGATGTGATGTATGTCTCGAGACCGGTCTTGGTCTCGAGACGTCTCAGACCACTTTTACGTGGTCTCGGTCTTGTCACGGCCTTGACGGTCTTTGGTCTTGGTCTTGTCTTGGTCTCGGACCTCTCGGTCTTGTCAAGTCTCGCTGTCTCAGACCGTCATAGTGGTCGGGGATTTAGCAGTACTACACGCTCAAAAAAAAAGAAAAAAAAAAGCTACACGGCGTGTTAACCGATTATTAACCGTTAACCGACAAGATTTTTTAAAATTAGAATTTAATTATTTTAGAAAGGATAAGTGTCTGTGACTCGATAAAATACCAACATTTGTTTTCCCGGATTAATTTTACATGCGCAAAAAGCAGCAAACAACAGAACATAAGGATTCACATGGACACGTCGCATCACCTGCAGCTTCTGCGAATGGAGAAAAACATTATAAAGCTAGGCTATATATATATATATATATATATATATATATATATATATATATATATATATATATAATGAATGAATAGGCCTATAAGATAAATATTTTTACTTAATAAAACAAACAAACAAAAAAGTGCAACAAGTAGCTAGTATGCAGAGTTTTGGTTCATTTTTGTGCTGCGCGAAAGGAAGACGGCTGAAAGCGGCATCCTATTTTTCTTTATTTTACAAACAGCAAACCGTTTACAGTTGCGATTATCTGTAAAGAGTTGTTTCCCCTGTTAGAAGGAAAAAAATAAAGTGATTGCGCCGGCGCCGCACGCGCACACACAATCAGCCAAACATATGGGAAAAAAAAAATAATCACACTGCTTAATCGTTATCAACGTACTGCCGTGATATTATTCCAAACATTTTTTTTAAATGTGGATATTGTAATGCGAGAAGTACAAAACCAGGTTTACATAATAAATAATATTTTAGCATTCAAATACATCTTGAATACAGAGACATTGGATTTGTGTCGTGTGAGAGAACCAATGTTAGTTTCAGTTTCGCTTTACCCTAAATGGTTTCGTTTTTGCTTGTCCCCTAGCTTCTTATATTTTTCATTTTTGTTCTTTTCTAAATACTGTTAAATTGAAAATATTTTTGTGGAGTGAGGGGAACTAAAATAGCCTAGCCTATGTTTATTGTGTACTGTAAATATTTCGACCTGGTGTCTTTCTGAATGTAATAATAAAATACGACTTAACGTTATAGGCCTACGCGATTTATCTTTTTTCTCTCAAAAATGCAATTTCATTTTACTTTAACCATCCAAAAAACGTTTTAAAATATTTTGATAAATAACTGAAAAAAGACCTTTTAAACCGTTTAACTGACTGTATTAATCGGTCAAAATTCTTGGTGAGCGCGGCTAAGGTGGTACATCAAGTTCGTGGTATGACCAGTCTTGGCGGGGACGACGGTCTTGCATAATTTGCAGACGACATTGGTCTGACTACGGTCAGACTTATAATATCCAAAAAACTGCCATACTGGCGAGATGACTTTTCCTCTTTTATTTAAAATTTCCTCGCTCGCTGCGGCACTCATTTTCTGCTTATGAAGAGGAATCCAGCAGACCAGCAGGAGACAACGATATGGCGCTACGAAAGTTGATACTGTTACATGATTGGCTGTTAGCGTGTCACTCCCTACGTTGCTAGGTTACCAGAGAGCGAGTGCCTTTGTTAATGCAACCAAACTTGCTTCGCAACCTCTGTTTTCTTCCGACACAGAAGAATAAAAAATATCGAACCTTTTATCCAACACATTTTTTATTGATATCAATCACGTGTTTATCGCGATACATATCGTTATCGTTTTATCGCCCAGCCCTAGCCGTCATACAATTGCTACACATAGTTGATCTCACCCAGTCTGAAAAAACATTTACAGTGAGCTCAGTCACACACATGACATGGTCTGTCTCTGTATTGCTCTGCCTGTAGTTGAAGTAATACCGTCTAATATGTATTGAATGTAAACTGCGGCTGAACCCTAGTATGCTGCTGTTCATACAAGTTATTGCGTAGCTTCAACACTAGTCTGTTTTTTTTCTCCGGTCTCGACTTGGTATTGGTCTTGGTATCGACTTGGTCTTGGTCTTGACATGGTCTGTCTTGGTCTTGGTCTTGTCTTGGTCTCGATACCTTCTGGTCTTGGTAGTGTCTTGGTCTCGGTTTAGGCGGTCTTGACTACAAGTCTAATTCTGCGTGACATCTACTTGCTTTAATGGGCGCGCGCACTGATATTCAAGTCTGGAGCGGAAGGAGTTACCATGGAAACGGGGAAGAAGCTCAACTGTGGAGCAGCAAAACACGTCTCTCACTGTTGTTGTCACAAATTTCAGGTAAGTTTAGTCTCTAATGTTACACAAATAGTACATACATGTGTTCCTGACACTTTCTTTCATGTAAATGACACACTTCCGTTGAATATTTACTTGACAGAAGTTTAGTGTCTTCTGAAAAAGTCCGTTAGCATCTGAACTGTAATGCTAACTATAAGAGGTAAGTTAGGTTAACTACTGACTTGAGCTCTTGTGCTTTTAATGTTGTCTTAAGTAACGTTATGCACTTTTTTGATATTATTTTATTCTATTTTTATTTTTATTTATTTTTTTTTTTTTTTATAAAGGTTCTGCAGGAAATTTGTCATTGGATGAAAGGAAGTTTATTTAACCTAGAAGTATGCACTGTACGTTAATCGGATACATAATTTACATGGAGTGTGAAAACGGGCTGCACACTTTCAACACGTTTTGACCTTTCATGGTAAACAAATATTGATTCCACTTGTCAAATCTTTCTACCTCTCTGCTTAAGTAAGCAGTGTGGCGCCCTCTGCTTGAGAAAATCATATAGGCCTATAAATATAAATTTTATGATTATGTAAAATATTTTCAAGAAAATACCATATGGACCAAGAAATGTATAAATAGATGTGAAAATAAATAAACAGTTATATGAATAAAAAGTGGAATTATTTAAATGCTGACAATATATATATATATATATATATATATATATATATGTATGTATATATATATATATATATATATATATATATATATATATATATATATATATATATATATATATAGGTAATCATGATTAATCGCATACAAATAAAGTTTTACGTTGCCCAATATATTGTACTGTGTGCAATTATTATGTATATATAAATACACACAAATTAATGTGTATATATATGAGAAATATGTTATTAATATACAAAATAATTTTATTTATATATAATATCAAATTATAAAAATTATAATAGATATATATGCTTGAAAATATTTCTTAAATATATACATGAATGTGTTTGTATTTATATATACACATAATAATTACACACAGTACACACACATATATTAGGCAAACTTAAACTTTTATTTTGTATGCGATTAATCGTGATTAATCGTTGACAGCCCTAATATATATATATATATATATATATATATATATATATATATATATATATACTCCTTATATATATATATACATATATATATATATATATATGTATATATATATGCTTGGAACTGTGGTTCATCAGAACACAGAGCTCTCAGATACTGAGGGAAAATTGAAAGTTTTAATGTTGTAAATGATGCTGAGTTTGATATGATACACTAGTTTTCACCAATTTCTGTACTGAGCTGGTTATAAGCTGAAAAATGGTAACACTACATGGTAAGCACAACAACACCAATAATTCTGCCACCAAAATTAGTAACACAGTATTACACAGCCAGAATCCCCATCCTCCCCACAGGTTTGCTAACCATTCAAACCATGAATTTTTTGGTTGTTCAGGCTCTTTTACAGCCATTCTCATGTAAGTAACATGATGTCGCTGGCATTTTACAAATAATGGCACTTGTTGTTTAAACATTATCCTGGCATTTGTTGACACATTCCTCAGATCTCTTACTCCCTCTGCTCCTCCTCCTGGGATGGGACTTTTCTGCAGTGGCTGGCATGAATGCACGTGGCCCTTTCAGCTGCCTTCACAGCCATGTGGGTAATCAGAAGCACCTGGAACGGCCCCAGTCACCTTCTTGCTTTCCAGCTCTTTCTCCTCAGGTCTCATAGCACCACAAAATCACCAGGTTGCTCCTCCTGCTCCATCACTCTGACACTGCAGGAGTCTACGACCAGCACTAAATTTAGTTTACAAATCAAATCTCAACCCATAAGGGGTGTAGGGCATGTTGGTGAATAAGAAAATGCATATTTCAGCACTCGGCCCCCCTCTGTTTCACAATTGAAACAGAGGGGGGCCCTACGTTGTCCCCTACATTGTGAATCTTTCAAAAATGTTATGCCCTGATGCAAAAGTGGACTCATTTATTTCGTTAGTTAATGACGGATGACATGGCAAGTCACATGGTCATAAACAAGCCCCAGAATTTGCTAGAAATTCAACTAATACCCCCTCCTCTAGCATGGGGTATTCTGACATATTTAAAAATCCTTTCATATATCATTGAACATTTATCAGAAGAGTCATTACTCAACTCAGAAACACACAAAGAAATGCAAGCTTTTTCTTCACTGCAGAGAGCAGTATGTACATCAGTGTATGTGTTTGTGTGGTTAAAAGATGTTCACTTCCCTGAGCTGTAGCTGTTTGCTGTTCACCCGGGACCCCTCCTCCCTGCTCTCCGTCTCCCTCGCTTTGGTCTGCTTAGTTTTTCTGGTTCTCTGGGCACTCTTGAGCCCAGTTGCCATCCATTTTACAAAGTCTGCATTTACCACACTTTCCGGTTACATGATCATCAGTTCCACAGATATCACAGCCCCGTTGCTCTGGGTTTCCAGCTTGAGGGTTTTCTGCCCCGTCCTCTTCCCTTTTTCGATTGTTGATATCGAGGAGCCGAATAACCCATGGGTCTCGACACAGCCTGCAGTAAGGCCTGCTGTAATTTGTCAGTCTTTGCTTTAACCCTTTCCTTCTTCACCGTTTGTTGTTCTTCGGCATGCAGAGCATGCGCTAAAATAGCGGTCATTCGTCAATTCTTCTATTTGATGTAGTTGCATTTCACTGCTTACACAATTTGTGGTCTCAGTCCATTCAGAAACCAGCTTCACAAGTGACACTCCCAGGTGCCAGGTTGATTTCCTCTTTCGTCGGGCTCTTCCAAGCCACGGTGTTTGTTGAAGGTCTCGTACAGTCGATGGTAATAGTCTTGAACAGACTCTTCTCTGGTCTGGCAGCAATTGGCAATCCTTGCTGTGTCCACACGCGTTGGGAAAGCTACTTTTATAGCCTCAGCCAGCTCCGCAACAGCTGTACAGTAATTCGCGTTGGCTTCATCTGTCCAGCTACTCTTTCCCTCGCAGATTTCAACTCACTTTATGCCAGTTCGAGGCCCCCAGCTTTACAGCTAGTAGCCGTGTCAGTTCATGCATGGTAGGGCTGAACTCTTTGCAGAATGTGATCAGTTCAGTGGAAAATCTGTCACCTGCCTCCACCGGATTTGGCAAATGGGCCATTGCCTCTTTCATGTCGTTCACAGTCCAAGGTCTAAAAACCGGGGCCTTTTTCTTGTTCTTGCCCTCCTGCTGCTATCGCCTGTGGTTGCGGTGCTGTCAATTTTCTTGGTGGAGAGCAGTCGAGATCAGGGTCCACTTTTAGGGCTTCCAGCTCAGCGACGGGATAGTGATGACACGGCAGTGGTACATGTGGAGATATAAACACATCAAAGGGGTTAGTAGGTCTATGCAGTTACTTTTTCTTCACATTCCTCATTTTTCTTCTCTTTTTCATCTGTGCCAGTTCTTTCTGCATCGCCCTCCTTTCTCTCTTATCCGCCTCCCTTATCCAAAAATCCACTGTCTGTTCACATTTCTAACACATATGCTTCACACAACACCCTTCCTGTTTCTTACTCCCTTCCTCAACTGACTCCTTTACTACCTTCAATCTTGTAACACTCAGTGTACCCTCTTCCTGGAAAATCATGGTATTTAACCAACTTGTCTATATCTTGCATGCATTTTTGGCCATACAATTTTTTCATTTGATAAAATACCGGTGTATCATATTTGGCGAGCTTGCTCTGAGATTTCCCCATAATGGCTCTCTCTCCCTGTGGGTCCCTATGTTGGCGCCTAAGTTCTCTGTCGGACAGATCCGACCTATAACCTAAAGTCGGCCAGGCAGAGTGCCTAATCACTCTGATTAATTACCTGCACAGTTTTCAATTCCTTTCAAAATTTATTTCTTGTGTCGTACTTGCCACGTTGCCCACTAGGTTTATCCCTCTTTTGTTAAACCCAATTCTAATTTCAAAACCAAATTCTTTTAGAATATTTTGATCTGTCTCTTACCGGAGAGTTCTGATGCCACCAGGGTTCGTTTACTGATTCCAGTGGTGTCCCTCCTGGGCCCTGGCGGTCAGTCCCTCGTCCCTCAATCTAGTCGGGGTAGGACTGTGACTTCTAAGTCCAGGATAATCAATCACCATCTGCTCTCGGGTCCAAAAGGCACATCCAAGGAATCCCTTCTGACACCAAATTGTGGCAAAATAAAAATGACTCTTATAGCTTAAGACACAAACTCAGTCAATTGTCTTTTCATAAGTTTATTCTTTGCAAAGAAGGTCAGACAGTCATACAGAAACACAGGTTACTGCAGAGTGTGACCAAGAAGGGAGTGCTCACTCCAACTTATATTTCTTCCCCAGCCTTCAGGTTATCTCCTAATTAGTAACTTTCCACACATGGTAAGAAACAGATAAAGACATTTTACTATGTCACACTCCCAAGATTCAAATCTTTGTATTTAGTGACCCGATAACCGTCTGGGTCATTGGATATACGGTTTCGGTACCTCCCTAACTTATTTCCTGCCTGCATGGACCCCTTGTCATCCATATATCTTATCCTATGGATCCCTCCTAAACCATCTCTCATTTCCTCCTCACAGCCAGTTTAGATAAAGCAGACACTTACACAATATTTCATAAGCATATGAAATAAGTAAATTTTTTTTTTTTCTTCCACAGGAGCCACGGGTATTAATTGTGCTCCTTGATGTGCTTTTTTGACTATAGGGCCGGCCCATGGCATAGGTAGAAAATCCCTAGGGGCGCCAGTATGAGTAAGTTTTTTTTTTTTAATATATATATTTTTTAAATATTGCAAAAAAGCAATTGTCCAACAAAAACTATTTTATTACTCTCCCGACTCACCCTGGTTCGACACATGATCAGTCTTCCCCTGAACAGCTGCACTTTCACATACGTCAGTCACCTGATTGTGATAGATGTTCACTTCACTAATATATTATCAGTATGTCAAAAAGACAGAAGCCCTCTGGTGCCCAGCGAAGGAAGAAAAGAAAAGAAAAGAAAAGAAAAGAAAAGGAAAACTGGGACACAGACAGAGTGAGGTTTATGCTGAAAACTGGAAGAATATCTGAAAATACAAGTTAATTGTGTCATTTACTCTCAATTACAAATCTCTCTACCATTTTATTAAAGTGTTTTACTGAGTGTGTTTTACTGTGTGGCAAATACTGCTCACTGCAGAGCCGAATGGCCTCCAGCTCCCCCTCTCTGGATGTCCAGCTCCACCTCTGTGTGAACTAATGGGTGGTGTTCTGTTTAGGATAGGGTAAGGGGTAGGGTTAGGGTGTGGTTAGGTGTCTATCTTCACCTATTACCTCCAGCGAGGAGGAACTAGAGCTCCAACTCCTCCCATTTGGCTCTGCAGTGAACACCCTTGTGTGGCGCCCTCTATTGGATAAAACATATAGGACTATAAATGAAGAGTTCCAAAAGCCTCTAAAAGCCATCTTGGTCAAAAATGAGATAATGATACTGAGTGATTGCTCTCCACACATAATATATGTTCATCAAATACTTTCACTTCAAGTGTGCTAAATTCCAGCCTCAGCCCAATCAGAAGTACCGATACTTACATAGAAACCTATACATAGTAGCCAGAAAGAAATGCTATTTTTAAAGAAAAACATCAGACATACTTCAAGGCTTTTGCATCTAAACTTTCAAATATAAATGTTATAAACGTGTACTCGTGTGGCACACTTCGTTCAGACTCAGGCAAAGTCCACTAAGCCGGTTAAATGCACATGCGTGAATTGAGCACTCAGACGAAGGGTTGAAATGAAAGTTGTTATGTAAAAAGGTGAGTTGATTAAGGCTTGTTTACTCACTTGAAAACATCCTGTCCATTATTGGGTGCTTTAATAATATAAATGCATGTATGTCATGTGATTATGTAAACAAACCAGTGAAATGGCTATTTGATTCAGTTCACTGAAGCAAACTGTCTGAAACAACCAGTTTGGAGAAAAGAATCGGACTTCCACATTTGAAGTCATTATTACCTGTAATGAGTCTATATTACAGGTAATAATGTTGAATTTCTTGCACACACCAATCATTATACTTC
Source organism: Labeo catla (assembly GCA_012976165.1). Taxonomy (NCBI): domain Eukaryota; kingdom Metazoa; phylum Chordata; class Actinopteri; order Cypriniformes; family Cyprinidae; genus Labeo; species Labeo catla. The sequence continues at coordinate 84,590 of VONZ01001326.1, read as the reverse complement.
ACGAGTATTAATTTTGTTCCCTATATGCTTATTTGACTCTCAATTTCCGATAGCTGCTGATTAGCATTTTATTAATCAAAGCTTAAAAATCTTACTACGTTCTACTGATGGGGAAAAAAAAACTTACACCGGTGAATACAGGGATAGCAAATTTTTCTTTTAGTTGAACTAACATTTTGGCATGTGCTAAGTATTGCACTAAATATAGATCATTGAACAATTGTTGAAAGCAGACATACTGCAGTGCTGTTCTTTCATTTAGGTTTTGACAACTCTTGAGAACTTTATATTATAAAGGTACTGGAAAAACAATCGTTTCACACTTAAACCACCATCTAGACAAGGGTGAGAGTCATTTGGTTTGTCAAGTGCAAAGCCAGTGGAAGTTTTTCCTGGTTTGGTTTAGCACTTCCAGTTTGCTTACTTCAGAGTTGTTTGTTTGTTTTATTTATTTATTCATTAATACATATTAATTTACTAAATGTAAGTCACTACAATACCAAATAGATTTTGAGGTTGTGATTATTAAAAAAACACTTTTTAGTTTAAAGGCTGTTATCTTTTTAGTTTAATTAGATTTGAGAGAATCTGGAAATGCTTAAAGGAGAAGATTCACAGAAATGTATACCTGTCATCAAAGATCTTCATGTCTTTCTGTCTTCCAATTAGTAAAAGAAATTTTGTTTTATAGGAACAAAACATTTCAGCATTTTTCTCCATATAATGGACTGATATATGGTGCCCCAATTTTGAACTTCTAAAATGCAGTTTAAATCGCTTCAAGCGATCCCAAATCACGGTTAAATAGCTTGAAGTAGAAAGAAGGGTCTTATCTAGCGAATGATCGGTTATTTTCATTAAAAATACAATTTAAATATTTTATTCTCCATTCTTTCGTCTTGCCTTGCTGTCCCTGACGATTGCTGTGTATTCGGACTCAAGACCAAGTTAGTGTATGTCAAAAACTCAATGTTTTCTCCAACTTCCAAATCATTTTAAATCATCCTACATCCCACTGCAAATTACCGTCACAGTCTTTGCAAATTGAACATGCAAAGAATATCAAACACCCTTAACAAAAAAAAAAAAAGGTAAAACAGCGAAATAGGATGATTTTGAAGTTGAGGGGGTTTTTCAACCCTAACTGTCATGAACCGGAACAAAACAGTCCAGGCAGAGTAAGACAAGACGAGCATTTGACATTAAAAATTATCTATTTTATTATTTTTAATTTTAATTAACCGATTGTTACGCTATAAGACCCTTCTTTCTTGGCTGGGATCATTTGAAGCCGCCTTTAAACTGCATTTTGGAAGTTCAAAATCGGGGCACCATCAGTCCATTATATGAAGAAAAATGCTGCAATGTTTTCCTCAAAAAACATTATTTCTCTACGAATGAAGAAAGAAAGACATGAACATCTTGGATGACAAGGGGGTGAGTACATTATGTGAATCTTTGTTTTGAAAGTAGACTTCTCCTTTGAGGTTTGTCTGTGTTCATACAGTCATGAAGGCCTAACTAATAAGTAGTGCTGTTATTTAATGTTAAAATTATTTTAGTATTTAAGAAAAGTGCTGTTTACGTGAGGAAGTAAAATATCATTTTACTGTAGCAATTACCTGTCTATTTTCATTCATTTTTTTTTCGGATTCCTAGTTAAATGCCAAAATATAGACATAGATGTTTTCTCAAAATTAAATGCATAATAAAATCCCCAGCAGACAGACCCTTCACACTTTTAATTTTGTTAAAACATAGGCAAACAAAGGTGCAAGAAAAAAAGAAAGTCAGAGAAAACTAGGTTGACAAGCCATGACATTTCACACTCTCAGACTTTATTATATTATGGTCACTTCACTAAACAAATCTTGATAAAATTGATTATGTACCATAAAAAATACCATCTTTTTGCTGCAACAGAATTGAAAACTCAACCAATCAGGCTTCACAAGAATAATATTGCGCACACTCTCCATTCAAAGTCAAATTGGTAAAAAAATAAATAACCACTCACAATTTTTTTCAGCAGATACAGATTAAGACAAGTTTCTAAACACACATTTCATCTGAAGCAGGAGATTTCTAATGTTTTGATTTACTGACACCAAAATATGATGATTCACTTGTGGGACATATTAAAGTACAAAGGCAGGTGCATAAAGGAAAATATACAACTACAACTGCTGGTTCAATAAAATAATTGTGATTAATCTCATCATTTCCAACTCGTCTTTAGAAAGCAGAATGAAATCTAGATATCAAATGAAGTCAAATCCTCAATAATTATTAAGACAGAAATTAATTTTAGTAATAAGGATGGATTCACATTTTTTTAAATGTAAATGGTCCTGAAGTGGTTCTATAACTTGCTGCTGTAGATGCTGTAGTGTTGAGTTGTGATTGCTCTGCAGATCTTCCAACAAATACATGTAATAGTCCTAAAAATGGAGCAGTTTTTCAGATACAGTATGATTGTAGTTACACAGTTATAATGTAGCTTAAATAATATTAAATAATAATATTAAAGAATATTCAAAAGCTTAAAGAATATTGGCATATTTAATTAACTTCAGCTGCCAATAGAGGACAGCATCATTTAATTATTTTTAGAGACTGAAAATATCTCACCGATCAGCAAAATAAGCAGAAGCCCATTCATCAGACTAGATATGATGACAATAATCTGCCATTGTGTTTGATTCTGATCAATAAACTCCACCACTGTATGATTGTGACACTCAGTTAGTTGAACTGATTCTGTAAAGAAAGTGACAACAATCTGTCACTGTAACTGTTAGTGCAACGGCTGCACATTTGTAGCACCAAAAATACTGATATGATGTATTTTATAAATAGAATTTTGTTTTCACAAGTATCTAAAAATGTAAGCAATAAATTCTATAATATATAAGTAGCATTCATCAGTATGTCTCACTGTAGGAAGAATTAAACTCACCATTAAAGTGCAGTCTGGTGCTGTTGCTGAGTTTTGGAGGTGTGCCTGTTTTCATACAGTAATAAATGCCTAATTCATTAGCAGTCACATTATTTATAACCAGACGATGTTTAAACTGCACTGAATATTTCTTTCTAAATGTATTATTATAGTAAAAAGGTGATGTTGGTGTTGAGACCGTAGATCGTAGTATCACTGTTGGAGGATCTGGTGTTTTCAGTAAAATCCAATAAACCTCATTTTCATCAAGATCACAGTTTATGATCACATTTGATCCCAAATCGGTCAGAAGATTTGCCACTGCAGCTTCACAACAGATCAATACATCTATAATATAAATAAATAAATAAATAACACTAAAACTCCCGTTATGCATAACATAAAACTGTATAATTTTAATAAGTTTGAAAAGCATGTAAATAAACCAATATCATGTAAGAAAAACTCACAGAACTGAAGCTGAATGATCTTCATCTTGTTGTTGTGGATTAAGACACTTATAGTATAAAACCTGCTTTCCTCCCTACAACACTGAAGATGAAATAAATTGTAGCTCTAAAGCAAAGACATGAAAAAAAAAAAACCTTCCTACATTAAGCAGAGGAGGTCAAAGTTAAATCTGCTCTGACCACAACACCTAACCCCCCTCACCATCATCACTCCATTAAGTTCAGCATGTTTGATATTTGATCATGTTTTTTCTTGTCACATTGGTATATTTCCCAGATCGCAACTGAAATTTTAAAAACTACTGTTGAAGCTCCACATCGTCTATTCTGGATGCCCATGTGGTGTGTTGTGTGTGTTTGAAGTGTGATGTTCCTGTCCGAAATTCAGATGCTCAAGCTCCAAATTTTGTCTTGTTTTTTGTTGTGAGCACATGGTTCAGTTTTGACACTCCTGTGCCCATTGCGGGTTTTGGACAGGGGTTATCATGGGCGCTTTGACTGGTTTACGGCTGTTTGTTTTGTTCTTACACTTTTCTATGTTGTCCAGCATTAGGTTTTTCAGCAGTTTGAGCTACAGTAGCTCTTCTGTGTGATCAGATCAGATGAACTAGATGGGCCATCACTATTTAGCTCTTGCCAAAGTAACTTAGATCTTTTCGAATGCCCATTTTTCCTGCTTTCAAAACACATGAAATTCAAGAACTGAATGTTCATTTGCTATGTAATACTGTATCTCCCACCCAACTGCCTTTGTAACAATGTAATAAAAGTTATTCACTTCACCTGTTAGTGGATTTAATGTTGTGGCTGATCAGTGTAACTTCTCCTCCCTCTTGCAACAACATCTTTTCTCTAAGGACGTGTTACTGGTGCAAGGGTGAGACAACCTCGCATGAAATAAAAGCATCACAGCCACAGTGATCAAATCAACACTCGATGGACAAAATAATAATAAAAAAAGCCCAATTTTTTTTTCTTCTTGTTCAAGCAGCCATTTCACTACACATCATAATAAGGAAGACTATCACTAGCAGTTTCATGCAGACTTTTAGAGGGATTTCACACGATCTCTTATCAGAGACGGACACTCATAAAGACAACCCCTTACTGCCACCTACTGGCATAGCATGAAATGATGTAACCTGCAATGAAATCATTAAAAAATCCCCACCTTAACACACAGACTGACAGCCTAGTCATAAGTTACATTTTTAATATCTAATAAACTAGTTTCCAGCATTTGAATCTCTCTCTCTCTCTCTGTATATGTATATATCTATGCAAACCTATCTATCTATAGGCACTGTATGCCTTGCATTTTCTTTTTCATGTTTTGTTATGTTGCAGCCTTATATTTAACTGCTTTAAATAACTTTTTTTTCACATCAGTCTACACTCTATACACCATAATGACAAAGTAAAAAACATCTTTGTAAGAACTAGGCAAATTTATTATAAATAAATAAATAAATAAAATGAAATTATTCCATTGCATAAGTATTCATACCCTTTTCTGGGACACTTCAAAATATCACAGGAGCACTCATATCACCTGCAGATGTTACTACACTTTAAGTGGAGTTAACCTGTGGCAAATTCAACTGAATGGGCCCTGAACCAAGTCCTGAAGTCAAAAAAATAAAAAATAAATAAAATATAATATAAATAAATAAATAAATAAATAAACTGCCTGTAGAGCTCAGAGACAGGATTGTGTTAAGACACACATCTGGGGAGGAGTTCAGAAAAAATTCTGCTACATTGAACGTTCATAGAAACCTGTAGCCTTCATTACCCTTAATGGAAGAAGTTTGACTAGGAGCTCCATGATCATATATGCAGATGGGAGAAACTTACAGAAGGACAAACATCACTGCAACACTCCACAAATCTGTTTTTAAGGTGGTGTGGCTGAACTTAATCCTCTCCTCAGTGAAGACACATGAAAACACACTTGGAATTTGCAACAAAGCATCAAAAATTCTCAAACTGTGCACACTGTAAAAAGTGACCGTGAATTTAACGGTAAAATACTGTAAAAATGCTACAGTAAAAACCTGTTAAATGGTTAACAGTAAAAGGCCGTAAAATTTACAGAGAACAGTGAAATTTACCGTAAACTGACATTCCCAGAATTCCCGGTTAATTTTTTTTTTTTTAAATTTGATGTTTTTTGTTGAAATAACCCTTTCTTCTTAGTTTTTTCTTATCAGTTTTGTACATTAGGGTTCTATGTTACATGTAATGTTGTTAAATGTATGTTTATGCATTATTTCAGTTTCATGTGTGTTACCATGATGGTGTTTAGTGTTTGTGTGAATAACCCTGTGCACCTTCTATATATTAATATATAAAAACTGTTTGTGATGAGCTTTGGTTCATCATGTGATTTTTCTCATCACCACCTGCTTTTGGTTGTTATCAGTATTTTACAAAGGTACAAAACAGATTTCAGTACTTCAATAGGTTGTTACATTAACATTATATCAGTTAATGAAATTACGGTATTTACCTGTAAATTTAAGTGAAAACCGCAAAACATAAAATGTTGCTACTGTATTTTTTACGGTAAAATTATGGCAACCACAGCTGCCAGTTTTTTACCGTAAATTTTACGGAATATTTTTTACAGTGATGAGAAACAAGATTCTGTGGTCTGATGAACCTCAATTCCAAGCATCCCAAAAGTAATGTGTGGTGGTAGCAGCCTCATGCTGTGGAGCGGTTTTTCAGCAGCATGGACTAAGGGACTTGTCAGAGTAGAAGAAAAGCTCAACCCATCAAAATATTGAAACAGCCTCAATGAAAACCCAGGGCAGAGCATTTAGAACCTCAGACTGGACATTCACCTTTCAACAGGGCAATGACCCTAAGCACACACCAAGAGTGGCTTATAGACAACTCTGTAAATCTTCAGCCTGGGCTTGAACCCAATCAAATATTTCTGGAGAAACCTGAAAATGTCTGCCAGACCTCACCCAATCTGACAGAGCTTGAGCATGTCATCCTTTTCTTCATAAATTTGCACTAACATCATGCACTTTCTCTCCTTGCTCCTTAGCAGTCAGGCCTATTACATGAGGTACAATTACCATTCACCATGCCCTAGGCCTGAGACGACTAGAAACACTTCCTAGTGTTTCTGCTTATTTACCTTGAGATGTTAGCTTAGCTAACAGTCTCCCTAGGTTTATGACCCTGCTGCAGCATTCCTTTGAACAAGGGACAACTGCGTTGTCATATCTCCTATCTTAAACTAAATAAGGAAAGCCCTTCCTTCTCCCTCTCTCTTTCTGATTTTATTTCAGTTTTGTTTTATTTGACACCTTCATAGTGACCAAACCTGTGAGCCATCAGTGTTTTGAGTAATAATTTGACTACAGGTAAAGCCTGGTCATTAGCTGACCATCTGCTTACAGCCCCATTAAAGTTACTCAACCAGCATCATCTTCTCCTTGACCCACAGCCTCAAGGGCCTCAGACAGGAGGTAAATGAACTGAACCTGCAAGTCATAGAGTTCCAAAAGGAACTGACACCTGCTCAGTAAAAGAAGGAACAGGACAGACGTAAGGAACCTGACAGAATGGCACAACAGAAGGAAATTACCAGTCTTCAGGAGGCTCTAACAGCTGCCAGACACAGAGAGCAGCTTGAAAAGGCCACAAGACAAGACTTGGAAAGAGAACTGTTTCACACAAAGTCGCTGTTAAGAACAGCATACGTAGAACTTAATGAGAGAGACACCAGAGGAGGGGAGGAGATTCCTGCAAAACCACTCGACACCCCATAAGCAGCTAGACTATGTTGGATAGAGCAACAGGCCCACATACCCAACAGCGAAACCTCTACCAACACAACTCAGGCAAGCTTAAGTCAGTGCTGCCACTAGAGCAAAGCAACACTGCCAACATCAGACTTCTAGTGACATTCTAGCAGAACAGAGGGCTAACAACCACCTGCTGCCCTCCTGCCATCATCACTAGGTCAGTCTGAAACTCTCTTCACACTACCATCTCCGTTACAATTCCCTGCGACCCTCGGAATCACCTGCCTTCTCACAAGTGAGAGTTCAACCAGTTGTTCCAAACAACACCTAAAGCAACCGTTTGACCCAGGCCAAATCACTTCAGGATGACAGGTGACACTGCCACAACACCTGCTGCACAAGCTCAAGGACCTGCGCCTTGGTATTTCCTACACCACCACAGCACACCACCTGACAGCACCCCAACCACTCCTAGAGGCACCAATAGCCAGAGAGCCACCGCTCTCTCCCAGCCATGAGTGACAGGTGCGTGTCTGATTGTTCTGCACCTCTGACGTCGCTCACTGTTGTCTGTTGGACAGATAACAACATGCAAAAGGGAGGGGGTTATGTAGCGTTTGGGCCAATCAGACACACAATTGTTCATTTGATTTACTAAATGAATGTTTCATTGAATTAACAAATAATCACAGACCCCCTCACTCAGTCCACAACACTGGCTGCTGGGACGTCTCCAATGGCCCACCATGGCAACCAGAATACCTTGGCCAGATCAGATAAACTTTACGACCTACAAGTATGTAGAGAGAATCTTCCCCTACTTAAATCTCTCTAAAACAGAAACATACTGCTATAGAAAATGAATACTTTTATTCATTTACAGACAAACCTTTCTTTGATCTTCCTATCGCACATTGCCGCAGGTCATTGTGTATAGTATTACTGCCTTGTAATTCTGTGTTTTTCATTATGCACTGTTATATGCATTTGTTATGATAGATAACTAATATAACTTACCTATGCCATGTTTGGTCTCTTTGAATTTGTATTTTGATGATCTAAATGATAGTGTATATTATATGTTGATACCTTTGCAACATATCAGTGTTTTAAAAATCCTTAGTAGTTTTGCATCAACACCCAATCAAACTACATATGCAAAATACTATGCTCACAGACAAAGAATCGTAAACTTTCCCTCCAAAGGTAAAAGTTACCATTGGTTCTTGGACCTCCTGGAGGCACAGCCTCCAGAGACCTTAAATGCATCTCTCTCTTCTTCCCCCACACTCTTCTGCAAAATCTTCCCATTGCTGCCCGTGTGGAGGAACCCACGGGGAGCCTGAGCCGGCACGGGGCATGCCTGATGGGCCCGACAGGCCCCAACATATAGAGCTGTGGCTCTTGACCACAAAGAGCCAGACATTTTCACTCAACCCTGGAATTCATCTTCATGGAAATGTCCTCGAACAGACATTTCTCTCTTCAGTGTTTTTTTTTAGTTTTCTTCACTCGTCTCACATAAGTTCTTTCAGAACCTAAGAGGATGAGGAGGATGAGCTAGAACTGGTCGGGACTCCCTAAGTTGTGCCAGGCCTTGCGGCCTTGTCTTTCCATTCCCCAAAGATCACAGGACTTCAGCAGGGTCCCTCTCAGCATTTGGTTCTTCTACACTTTTCACATGGGAAGAAACTCCCAGTCACCATTGAGTCAGAACATCTTTGGAGATCATCACTCTTTGGACCTGGAAGAACGTGATCACGATTTCAAACCACCACTGCTCCAAACCATCAAGACTTTCACCAGAGACTGCATTCAGACACTTGTTCAACGACCAAGGCAATGCAAGTATCGTACGTTTAACTAAACAAAACAGAGGTTTAGTATAAGCTGTAGACAGCACTGATGGTTTTGCTCAGGTGGTTAACTGACTCTTTCATAGCTTCATTTCCTTGTCTCTCTTTAATGGCTTTTCACTGACCATTCCCCCATGTATGAGTGATTTCATGTTTGTTTGTTTAGATTAGTTATGAGTTAGTCCTTCTCTAATAAAACTCTTGTGCACAAATTACATGACTTTTTATTCTAATTCTGCCTTGTAAATTAATGTCCCTTTACGATTCTGATTCGAGCTACATGCTCTAATGCAACGGTACTTTAAGAACCGTATTTGCTGTGGCCAAGAAAATATAATTTCTTGTTGATATGAAATTATACTGAATGTTCGCTAGACGAACATATTAGTTGATGAAAAATTATTTCTGCTACAGTTACTACTGGCGGCTGATATAAATAATTGTAATTAATCATAATTAATTGTAATTATTTATATACGTTTCCCTTTTGAGCTAAATCGCTACACAAATTTGATTATATTGTTAATGTAGATGTATTAAAGGAGTAATTGACTATATAAAAAAACAAATTTGGAATTTTTAATCACAAAAAGTATTTTTGTGATTAATCTGCTCCATTTGTGCATTTATACTAAATGTATTTAGAATTAAAAGGCAACTGTGCGCCAAAGAGTTAAATTTGATTACAACGACCATAAGGAAACAACCAAACTACAAACCTACCTTAATGAAATGGCAAATTAATTTGATCCCTTTGTTTCTCTCTTTCAAAGTTTCTCGCTTTTAGGTCAGAATGCAGACGTCACAAGAAGATCTGCATTTTGTATGTACTTGACAGTACAGAACTTTTTTTTTTACAGACGGTGAGAATACTCACATACACAGTACTGTATGTTTACATGCACTGAATAAAAAAGAAAAAAAAAAAAAGAAGAAGAAGAAGAATCCTATTGAAAAAGATCTTTATAAAGTGTGTAGTGCCTTAAATGTCCCTTTAGTTTGATCATTATTCTAGCCTGTAATGTTTTCCATGTATGACCACGTAAAGGCAAGCAGAGATAATGAGAGAAAGCAAACAAAATAAATACAAAAGAACCATACTCAGACATATAATATAGTGAATTTTCTCATTCACAGTCATTTACAGCATCTGTCTGATGTATATGTTTGCTTTGTATAGTGTGTTCGTTTCACACTTGAGACCACAATGAGAGCTGTTGCTGACACTGAACTTTTTTGTGCTGTCTTGGACAAAAGAAAACATTTTGTCAAACTCCTTGTTCATACAAAAAGCTTGCCGAATTATTACAGTTAATGGTAAAATGAATGTTTAAAAATGTGAACTAATATTTCCTACTGGCAAACTGAAGCAAAATATATAACCAACTGTCTTAAAATGATTTTATTTGGTTAGAAACATTGTGTACTTTTTTGCCTCTTCTGTCGCATTGTTAGTATTTTATCAAAATATGTATGACTAATTTAATGTTACCAATGCTTTGGCAATGTAAGTTTTTTTTTTATAATGTCAGTAGAGCCACGTGAATCTGGAATCTATTAGTGTTATAATAATGCACAATGTCAAAGAGTTCAAAAGGTCCAATTAAATTAAACAACATTTAACATTGCATTATGCCTATAAAACAGTATGGCAATAAAAAGTCTGAACAATGTGAGTTTTGGGACTTTTGCTTTCTTTCTCTTTTACTTTCACTGTAAGCCAGAATCAAGATGTACAATAAACAAAACTCATTGTACTTGTCCAGTCACCACACTCGAAATCTCCTCCCATCAGCTTAACAATATAAAGGTTTTCTGTCAGCATTTCACTGACAGTACTCAGTGACAGCAGCTAATGTCATCATTTAATGTTTCATTTAAGCATCAGGATCCAGAATACAACATTTTGCCAGACAAGTTTATGAAAGAATCTTCAATCTCATGTACAGTAAGTTTGAGAACATTTTTCCATTTTATTTACTGCTGTTGATTTGACTTATTAGATCAAATGGCATATCTGATAGAAGGAAAAATATGGCAACCTGTTGAAAAGACCAGCTTGTTTTTGATATTATATATTAAACTAATTTTTCAGTGAAACTAGATCAACATTTCATAGTCTAACCAATGAAATGACAAGTCGAGACATCACAGACAGATGATCAAACCAATCAAACCAACAAAAGAGCAACAATATATAAGTGCCGTGAAAAGTCCCAGTTAGTCTAACACAGTACACGTGGTAAGATTTTTTTAAAAAGAAGATATAAAATAAGATGTTAGAAGGTTATGTTATTCTCTTTTATAATAATTAAAAGTAGATAGAATAAATAGAAATAATAGAGAACACTAGTCCAGGGGTGATAAACTCCATTCCTGGAGAGCTGCAGTCCTGCAGAGTTTCAACCGTAATCAGACGCGCCTGAACAAGCTAATCAAGGTCTGAAGGTTTACTAGAAAGCTACAGGCAGGTGAGCTTTAATTAGGGTTGGAGCTGGACACTGAAGGGCTGCGGGATCATTTGAAGCTGCATTTAAACTGCATTTTGTAAGTTCAAAATCAGGGCAACAGTTTAGTCCATTATATGGAGAAAAATCCTGAAATGTTTTCCTCAAAAAACATATTTTCTTTACGACTGAAGAAAGAAAGACACAAACATCTTGGATGACAAGGGGGGTGAGTTCATTATATGTGAATCTTTGTTTTGGAAGCAGACTTCTTTAATAAATGCTGTAGTATTGTTAATAATTGGTTCATATTAACTAATGTTACTTAATGAACTTTATTCTAAAGTGTTTTTATTTATTCATTTATTTATTTATTTAAAAAAAAAAAAAAAAAAAATGAACGAACGAATGAATGAATGTCTAAACACTAAACAAAGGTCACAAATCTGACAAAGTAACAATATCCAACAGTAATAATATTAGGAATCAACACAACAAAAAACAGACAGAGATCTATTATTGTCACACACACACACACACACACAGGAGGAGATGAGAGGTGAGTGACAATATGAACCAGTGTTTATTGACAACAGATGAACGACTATGGGTTAGAGACAAAGAAAATGCTTGCTTAGCTGACTGTCCTTAAAACGAGGAGTGTGAGAGAGTCCAAAGAGGCAGCCACGAAGAGCAGAGGAGAGAAGTTCGCAGGGGTAGGAGCATAGGGAGTCTGGTGCAAGCTGTAGACCCAACAAGTGTGTACTGGCGAACAGTCCTATTTATGGGGAGTGGCTGATTAGAACCAGGTGCACGTGATTAGAACTCTGGTGGCGATGATCGGGTAGGAGGAGCTCCATGTGACGTGGTATGAGAAGGTGGCTGTGGTGAATGCCTGACAATTATAACATCTTATTCATTCTTAGGACATGAAAAACAAAGGCGTAAATGTTATAATTATTATTGAAAAGACATGTTGGGCTTTGAAGGAGCTGTAGTGGAGATAGGCATTCATAATACTTCCTATAAAAACTTTCAAAAAGAAAAGATTAGTTTTGCAAACAATCTTTAAAATTCAGAAAACAACTGTCCACTTCTGGAAATTTGTTGAGTTTAAGAAGATTCAGTAACCTGTAAAGACCTTCCTTTTTGCATTTGTAGTACAGCAGATAAAATAATTTGACTCTTCTGGAAACAGTCAGCAGAGCCGTCTAACAATCTCAGCCATGAGCACCATGTTTAATATTTGAGCACACTATGCAAACAGAAGTAATTAAATTAGCATATGTGTAATCTGGAATTAATGAATCAGATTTGTACAATCAAGAAATGCATAAAGAATACGAAATACATTTATTCTGGCAAACACACTTGTGGTACAGAAATGTTTAGGCAGCAACATATTGATGGATTGACAGCATGTTGCTGTTTCAGAATTTTTAATTTTAATACGATAACAAGCAGTGCACATTGTTTTCTTTCAGCCAGAATATCTACAACAAAAAAATGCAATTATGCCTAATGTGCCGTTCCTGCTTCTGATGTGAACACTTATTTGTTAACAATGTTGCTGGAAAATACGGGATGCTCAGATGCTGCTGATGTGTACAACAGGACCTTCAGTTTGACACTTTTCTCTATATAAGGGAGCTTGAGCTCTTTTTCTCCAGCGAACTATGAAATAGCCTATAGGTATGACAATTAAAATTAAAGAAAAGCAAACACAGATTAATATTATCTTCCAGTCTGACTGTGTTTCTGGTATTTTGTTTTCTTCATCAGTGGATTGCTTTCCAGTTTCTACTGTTGTTTCTGCAACAAAACAAGTTCAGGAAAATAACAACATTACTACACTGTGATAAGGACAACATATGCTGCTCTATACAGCTGCATTTAGACTGAAATTCAGGATATATTTTATTTAAAACCTAAATAAGCTATTTTTACACACCGTTAATGAACAGCCGTACAGTCTCAGTCTTCTGTTTAAAATCAGATGAGTGTGTAATGAAGCAGCTGAACTCTCCTGCATCAGCATGGGTGATATTATTGAGTTTGATGGAGAAGTTTCTTCTCACATACTCCTCAGGGAAAGTTTGCACTCTGTTCTTATACCGTGGGTCCTGTGGCTCTAGTGAATCTTCACCATTACTTATATCATAAACATATTTGCTGCTGTTGTGTCTCCAGTGCACATTAATATCTTCAAGCTTAAAATCATGTTTAGCTGATGAACACGGCAGGACAACAGAACTGCCAATGAAACCCACTACTGTGTTCTGCAGAGACACTGAAATGACACAAACTTTTACTGTGAACACACAACGCACTGTGGTATTGAATGATCCTTTAAATTTAGGTTGTCTTGTGCTTACCTTTATTTATCACCACTGCAAATACACAGAGAAAGCTGCAGAAACTGCAGAAACAGAAAAAAAAATGTACCTGTAAGTTTATCACTCAGTATAGCCTCACAGTAATTCAGTAGTGCAGATCGGTAGAAAATATAGTTTGTTAATTGTTAAAAAAGAAATCATTTGGGCAAGACACTTCTCAGAACTGGGGGAAGAAGGTCTTTATCATTTGTGACCCTGGACCACAAAACCAGTCATAAAGGTATACAGAACCTGAAAGTGGAATAACTAAACATTGATGTATGGTTTGTTAGGACAGGACAATATTTGGTTGAGATACAACTATTTGAAAATCTGGAATCTGAGGGTGCAAAAAATCAAAATATTCAAATAATGAAGTTCTTAGCAATGCATATTATTAATCAAAAATTAAGTTTTTATATATTTACAGTAATAAATTTACTAAATATCTTCATGGAACATGATCTTTACTTGTCCTAAAGATTTTGCCATAAAAGAAAAAACAATAATTTTGACCCATACAATGTATTTTTGGCTATTGCTACAAATATACCCCGGTGACTTAAGACTGGTTTTGTGGTCCAGGGTCACATTTGATAAATAATTACTATAATTGTAAAAATTCATTAAATTATTAGTTAAATCTGAACTGATGGTTTGTTAATAAAGTATAGGCCTGTACATAATACTTACATTTATATAGTATAACGTAAATGTATCTCTATTAATCAATCATTTGATTTGTTAGTCATTGTTCATCTAAATTTACAATTTACCAAAAATATTTCCATTTATTTCTCTTAAAAATGTATTGGATGTTGCATCATCATCATCATCATTATCCTGTACCTGAACTCATCTCTAAATATGTTACCGTTTCAGAATAAATGGTGAAATGTCTACCCTGAATACACTGTAAGACTAGATAAATCAAAATGCTAATGAATACTAAAACAAATATACCAACGGTTTTCAAAAGGTTCATGGTATTATACATGATCATAATGCTAATCGCTAATGCACAAATTAAAACAAATTGTAAAGATATTTCTCTGCAGATAAACCTGTTATTCATTTATTAACCAATTCATGTTCAATGATCATGATCTATGAACTAATTCATGTACTACTTAATGATACCCAAAAGTTTTTTTCTGTAAATTAAGTAAATGAGGACCCGAAGAAACAAGGCCAAAGACAGACACTGTAACGCGAGATTGAAAACTAGAAATGAATGAGATAGAAGTCTGACTGAGAACATACTGTACCTGTTAATCATGATTTCCTATGATTATTCAATTATGTTGTATTAGTTGATTAATTTTTAACAAATATTTTAGAAGTTTCGGTAACTTTAGCGTAAGCTATTCCTTGATCGCATGTGCTTCTCGATGACATCAGACATAAGTGACATCAGACGATGTGAAATGATCAGACATGCGCACCTGATACTGTTGTCTTTTTAAAGCATATTAGTGCAGTTGACTATCATTTGAGGAAATGTTTGATCTCTTACTCTTGACCTTCTACTGAATCTTTATATTACATTATAAACATTGTACATGTTTCTGCTGTGAATCACTGTGTCTAGAATGATCTCT
Organism: Labeo catla; assembly: GCA_012976165.1. Lineage (NCBI taxonomy): Eukaryota > Metazoa > Chordata > Actinopteri > Cypriniformes > Cyprinidae > Labeo > Labeo catla. The sequence goes on along the minus strand of VONZ01001326.1, from coordinate 69,136 downwards.
GTCTTCATCAGAACAACAGCACAACATTCATGACTTTCAGAGATACGGGAACTGATCATTAAAGATAAATAATTCATTCAGCTTGTGATAATTCAGATGTTAAGAATTCAGACTCACTTTATTTTAAGAGTCATCAACTACTATATAGTAATAATTTAATTAATTGTATGTAACAACTATTAAAATTAATTAAATATTAAATTAAAACACTGCTGTACTGTTGTAGGCTCAAATTTAAAAGATAGCTGTGTAATTTTTCACACCTAATTGTCAAAAAAAAGTTTTTATGGATGTCAATTATAAAATGTGGCTAAAATAAGATAAAGCTAATGGCTTCCTTGGTCAACCAGAATCACAATAAAGACAATGACAGATCTAGTTGATCAAAAATCTTTGATATATACATAAAAAAAGTGATTGTTGACCTTATAGGTGAGAAGAAAATTAACTAAATGAGTAAAATTGAATTATTACCTCACATAAGGATGAGAGAGAAGCTTCTTGTAATTGATTCCTCTGGAAAAAATGTTGTGTTCTGAATCTGGATCCTGAAGAAAAACATTTCTCTGAATGATGATGTCTTATATTCCTGCTATCACTGAGTCTTCAATGCTCTGTCGTGTCATGACTTTGGTTTATCATCACTGTATGAGCAAGATAACAATGCAGATATTGACATCCACATTCATGAGCTGTGGGAAGTTTGCCTTTCAAATTATGCCATGGAATAATCTCATGCAGCTGATAGAACAGAAGAACAACACTTACTTCCTAGAAAAATAGAAACGACGAAATAAAAAACAAACAAATAAATGAAAACAGGGTTTTTTTTTTCTACAAGAAATAACCTGCAGTGATATTGTTTGTTTTCATCTAAAAACGATCAATATATTGGACTACATGCTCTTACATAAAAAGAAGTAGAAAAAGAAAAACAAATGAAAAAAGTAGTTGCCTATGATCTATTTAAACTATCAAATTGTTTTTCTATTCTGTCTTAGACAGATTTCTGCTGTCATTCCCATTTCTTGACTTTAGTTTACTGTCACTAAGAGACGATAGGAATGCAGAAATGCTATTCAAGCAAAGCTATTTGTATTGTGTGTAGAGTATTGAATTCTGCTTTTGTATGGGCACTTTTTGAAACCTGTTTGATTGTGAGGTCAGTCACCTTAGTTTCAGTTTCAGTAAAAAAAAAAACACAGGGTAATCTGCATTGGTTTCCTGACTGGGGCAGTAAGAATATTTTTTCAAAGCTGTAATATTTTCTTTCCTAATATGGCAAGCAATACATTTAGAAATTGTGTAGATCAATTGTGTGATTATATTATTAATGTAGACGTATTAAAGGAGTAATGGACTATAATTATAAAAAAAAACAGTATTTTTTTCTGATTAATCTATTGCGTTTGTGCATTTACATTAAATATATTTAGAATTAAAAGGTATAGATATAAAGCAACTGTGTGCGAAAGAGATTCATTGGGTTACAGTGACCATAAGGAAACAACCAAGCATCCTGATATTACAAACCTACCTTAATGAAATCTGAATGGCAAATTCATGAGGTTGTATATTTGATCCCTTTGTTTCTCTCTTTCAGGTCAGAATGTGGACGTCACAAGAAGATCTGTATTCTGCACATACTTGACAGTACAGAATTTTTTTTATAGACAGACTTTTTCTTGTGAGAATACTCATACACAGTACTGTATGTTTACATGCATTTAAGAAAACAAAAGGCAAGAATCCTACTGAAAAAGGTCTTTATAAAGTGTTTAGTGCCTTAAATGTCCCTTTAGTTTGATCATTATTCTAGCCTGTAATGTTTTCCATGTATGACCACGTAAAGGCAAGCAGAGATAATGAGAGAAAGCAAACAAAATAAATACAAAAGAACCATACTCAGACATATAATATAGTGAATTTTCTCATTCACAGTCATTTACAGCATCTGTCTGATGTATATGTTTGCTTTGTATAGTGTGTTCGTTTCACACTTGAGACCACAATGAGAGCTGTTGCTGACACTGAACTTTTTTGTGCTGTCTTGGACAAAAGAAAACATTTTGTCAAACTCCTTGTTCATACAAAAAGCTTGCCGAATTATTACAGTTAATGGTAAAATGAATGTTTAAAAATGTGAACTAATATTTCCTACTGGCAAACTGAAGCAAAATATATAACCAACTGTCTTAAAATGATTTTATTTGGTTAGAAAGTACAGTTTAAACTCTCATTTCTGTCATTTCAGTTTGTAGATCACAGTAGAGGCTGGTATTGCCAATTCTGTTATCCTGCTGTGTTTTATAATAAACATCTGTGTAAATCACAAACATCCTGGTGTTGAGTGTTTCCATATCAAGCAACACTAATGATAAATGAAGTTCAATAACAAAATAAATCATTGTGTACTTTTTGCCTTTTCTGTCTCATTGTTAGTATTTTATCAAAATATGTATGACTGCTTTGGCAATGGCCCGGGGGGGTGGGGGTCGGGTTACCCACTGGCAGACGAGACAGCAGCAGAATTTTGTATATATATTTTTTTCTATATTCATATATTTATGTAACATAATTTATGTAACATATTCTACATTAAAATACATTTAGAATTAACAATGACTGCTGTACAAAGAGTAAAAACTAAAATAAAAATGTACATTAGGTTACCTAGTGCAGAGAATAGCCTTGCTGCCATAGGCGGTGTACTGCAACACCGGTTACGTCACTTGCCCACCGCGGCACCGACCACCACCATCGTTTTGATTTGTTTATAGTAATAAAATATTATTTAGTTCAGTTGGAGAATAAACACTACAAATAAAACTGAACGCGGCTGCTCAATGCAGAGTGCCGAACGACAGTCGCATCGCAGATCAGACTTTATTTATTAGCCAGCAGAGTGACGAGCTGACCGACGAGTGAGGTCAGACGAGACAAGACGATGGTGGAAGTTTGGCAATGTTGTGTTTTTTTTTTTTCTTTTTTCTTTTTTTGTTGGTTTGTTTGTTTGTTTTTTGTTTGTTTGTTTTTGTTTTTTTGTTTTTTGTTTGTTTTTGTTTTTTTTAAATTTTGAAAAGCCTGTTGACTTTTGCCGTTTATCTATGTTGGTTTTCGAAGTTTTTTTGAACATTGGTTTTTTATTTATTTGGTTCTAGTGTTTGCTGATTTTTACTTTGTGTAATACTTTCTTAATCGTTTTGCTAATAAACGTTCTACGTTTCTTATATTTATTTGGGTCCACGGTGTTTACCGATTTTGAGTTTTAATATAGGCTATTTAAAATTTATGTAGGCCTAGCCTAAATTATTTTATATTAAGCATATAGCATGGTGTAAGCTATTTTTATTTGTTTTGTTAATAAAAGTTCCATGATTAATTTATAGGCTAAGTGAGTTTAAGGCTATGTTCACACTTGGCGTCTTTTTTCAAACTGCCAGCGTCTGTTTTACATTATAATCCTATGGAGTAAACCGTGTTTTCAAAAAAAGTCCTGAGCGCTTTTTTAAACGCCACCGCCGGCGTCTTTTTCTGCAGCTCAGAGCGTCTTTTCAAGTTGAAAAAAGTTCAACTTTTCTGAAAGAAACGCCCTACGCCAAGCGCCTTTTTGACAGTTGACCAATGACAAGCGAGTAGCCAGAATTGACGTTTCCATAACAACAAGAACAACAAGAAAAAATGGAGACGGTGCCGGTTGATAGACTTTTATTTTATTTTTGTGAACCGACAATCTCCTCCCCGTTAACTTCAAAAACCACAAAGCGCTGTTGTCAACTTTTTCTTGTCAAAAAAAGACGCCAAATGTGAACATAGCCTTACGTTGTATTTTGTTGTTGCTTGAATGGGATTCAAGCAATTGACGCCGAATCGCCGCTAATTTAAAAGTGGAAGTAAAATGTGCACTGCGCATTTACAAGCTATTTAAAAATGAAGGAAAGCGAGTGAAACGAGGGAAATTTAAGATATGTGCCATTGAAGTTTGGAGCCAGTTTCCTACTTCCATCATAACTGAGAAACTTGTTTCTGATGTAGCCAAACAGGTAACTTGCAAAAGCGGGAAAATAACCGAAAGAGAGTCCTCTCTATCAAGACAAGTTGAGAATCATGAGTCGCGACTCGCGAGGATATGGAGCTTAAATTGAAAACCCAAAACGTACTTATTTTATCCACTAAAATAATAAGATAATATAAATAAAATAAAAAATAATAATAATAAAAAAAATAATACATTTAACATTGCATAATGCCTATAAAACAGTATCGCAATAAAAAGTCTGAACAATATGAGTTTTGGAACTTTTGCTTTCTATGTCTTTTACTGTAAGCCAGAATCAAGATGTACAATAAACAAAACTCACTGTACTTGCCCAGTCACCACACTCGAAATCTCCTCCTATCAGCTTGACAATATAAAGGTTTTCTGTCTGCATTTCACTGACAGTACTCAGTGACAGCAGCTAATGTAGTCATTTAATGTTTCAAAAGCTTCAATCTCATTTGACTAGTTATGTAGCATGTTCTGAAAGAAAGAGCCTGAACTTCCGTATGGTGCATAAATATATATACATAACATCAACGGACATGGAGGAGTTTTTTTTTTTTTTTTTTAATCACGCGGTTCTATGACGACTTCCGTAACGCAAGACTATCGCATGGACATGTGACGTAGTCACAATAATATTTTAGAAATTCTGCAATTAATTAATTATAATGGGTACCATGAATACCGGGTACGTTTATGATTTCTTACTGTTTCTTAATGAAGTTCTGTTTTCACAATTTGCTTTGTACTTCCCACACATTTCACTTCAGAGTTTCCGCGATACCTGCTCAAGGCTCTACGTTCGTATTAGGCCTCATTTGTTTTAGTTTTAACTTAAACTAGCATTAACAAACAAACAAAGCCTTTCAGCATCATTAATGCATTAATCATTGTTTGATAATCATTGTTAATTAACAGGATTGAATAACAGGTTAAAACACAGACAGAGAATAAATATGTGTGCAAGAAATAAATAAATAAAAAAAATTCTGTTAAAATTAAACTTGTTTCTTTATATAATAGATGAGATGTCTATGATATACTTTATGAATAGTAATAGTGTAAAAAGCATAATAAATAATATTGTTTGTAATAATAGTATTTTACAAAAATGTTAAAAGGGTTCAAATGAGTAGTGAATAAGAATAATATTTACAATATACTACCAATAATAACGAAACAGCCACTAATAACAATGACCTGTTCTGCAATATTACTTGCAATAATGCTTTTATTTTTTAAGCAAAAAATGCCATTCGCTGCCGTCTTTTCTGACGCACAGACCTTCAATGACAATGACATTGAGGTCTTTATGTATTATCAAATCATTTATATATAACTGTTTAAGATCGTTTTTCTACAAAATGTACAACTTAACCGTTAGGTAACCTAGCAACGACTGCCTCTGAAGTCTGTCCGAAACTAGAGTTCTAGAGTTGCCTTCACAGCCTTCGAAGTCACTGCCTGATAAGGCAGCGAGGCAGCAAGTCAGCTGACTAGGCTTTCGGACGCAGCCATAAATTCGTGGTCAGGGTAGTATGGCGTCACGAGCATTTTTTTAATGCTGTAGGGAACGTACGAAACAAAAATCCAATGCCAGGGGTGAGTACAATTGAGAATACAAATACAGGTTACAAAATCAGGAAAATATTATGATGACACAATGAGACAGTTTTAAAGGCTTTGGAATTGCTGGATGTAAGAAGAGTTTCCAGGTGGGATTTAACGTCCTTACAGAAAACAGGAAAGTAGGGCTTAGCACCTTGACACTTACATTTGTGTAAAAAAAATAAATAAATAAATAAAAATTGCAAGAAAAATAAATAAGTTTGTCAAATAATATTGGTCCTTGTCTTCTTTAGAAAAGCTATGACAACCAAATAAAACATCTTTATATAACAAAACAAAACTTTGTGAAGAAAAAGAATGTACAAAACCAAAATAAATTAGTATATGTACATTCCCAAAAAAGATGAGACATAGATTCATCTTCAGCCCCACAAAATGAGCATAAAGAATCAATATCTGGAAACATGTTTTTCATATAAGCTTAACGGGGTAAAAAGATGAAGTAATTTATAAGAAACATCCTTTACCTTATTAGTTATTAAATACTTAGATGACAGAGTCCACACGTTTTCCATGGAATGTTTTCGTATAGGCCATTCCAGTGGGGCACAATATAAGGAAGAGAAGTTATCTCATCTTGAAACAGTTGTCTTATTCTTTTATTCCGACTGGAAGAGGTAGATAAAAAGCAAATTTTCCCAATCACTGCATCAGAAGGATGAATCATTGACAAAGAAAACTGTTTTTACAGAGTCCAACTGAGAGACTAAAATAATATCTGACCCAGTTTGGGAAAAATAAAGATTTACTTTTACAAAGAATATCACCATTATTCCAAATAAAATAACTGTGAGGACAAAAGTTCTGTTTATAAATCAGATGCCAGGCCAACATTGTTTATGAAAATTTGATAATTTCAGGGGCAATTTTGTGAGACTGTAATTACAAAACAATAAGAAAGGTAGACCTCCCACCTTATAGAAAACAATATTAGGAAGAATATTCCAAATGAATCAGGGTTTGCTAAATACTGCTTTAACCAATTTATCTTAAAAGTATTGTTTAAAAAATTAAAGCCACCACATTCATATTATTTATAACAACCGATTTTTTGACATAATGTCTCCTATGTTTCCACAGAAAGTCAAATAGCATTCTGTCAATGTCTGCACATACAGGTTCATCTACATGTAAAGAAAGAGTGGGATAAGTCATTCTCGAAATACCCTCAGCTTTCTAGTCGCCATCAAGGTATGTTGGATATTGTTGGTGTTAGGGATGTGCCGAACGAGTCTTTTGAAGCAGTGAGGCTTTTACAACAAACTGCGTTGATGCTTCGAAGCTTTTGATGCAATTCTCTACTCTGCCATCTGGTGGTCAATAAAAATTCTTACACAAAATGTGTCATTCAGATGTTTTGTTCATTTGGGTGTCATTGTTAGGTTTATTTGAGAATTTTATAAGCAAATATGTCATTAGCAACTGGCGTGTGTGTGCAGCGATAGAGTTTTTTTAAATGTATTGTATTTTGCACAATACAATTACAAAGGCTGTATGTGTTTTATTTTTTACTTGCATCAAACTTCTGTTTTTCATCTCCAAAATAGAGTGTTTAATTCGCCAATAGATTAAACTAACGTAATTTGTCATCACCATTTTTGTCTTCTTTACAATAGAACACACATGCACATTGTTAAAAAAAGCACAAATACAAATGCAATTATTTGTTATATATATATATATATATATATATAGAAAAAAATAAAAAATGTTTGTGGTTGAGGAAGGACTTTTGTCCTTTTATCAAGGTGTTTTAATTTTCATTCAGACAAAAGACATAATCACACGTCATTGTTTTTTTAATAGTAGTACTTTAACAATGATACACCACGAAAAAAAAAAATAAAATAAAATAAAATAAAAACTACATACAAATGCATGATGACCGATATAATTCACTGCACTAAATGTATAATGGTATGGGACAGGGCAATCGATACGCCTAGTATTTGAGTCAGTGAGGTAACGAAGTTTCGTTTTCAAAGATAACAACGATACACCACGATACACCAAAAAAATGACAGATATAATTCACTGCACTAAATGAATAACGGGTATGGGACAGCGCAATCGATACGCTTTGTATTTGAGCCTGGCGTAACGTGTCAGTGAGGTAATGAAGCTTCTTTTTCAAAGATCACGTGACAGCCTCATTTCGAGCAATGCGTGCAATGCAAAACGTGTGTCGACACTAGGTGTCGATCTACCCATTCCTAGTTGGTGTGATTGTTTGTAGTAAAATGAAGCTCATGTTAGCGTATGTGTTTCTTTATGTTGTGTTTAAATGTATTTAGTTTTATTTATATTATTTAATGTTATGTTCATTAATATTAAAATTGCATCCTTTACCAAATCGTATTCATTACTTCCATATAAGAATCAGTTGATTATCATCTGAGTTTGGTAGAGTAATGGATGTGGGATCTTATGACTTGTGACAGTGTTTATATAACCAGCATTTTGGAGTCTGAGAGAGGGGAAAGGTCAATACAACTGATAATACAATTATCTCACACATACACACACACATAAAAATGAACAGTCCGCATGAAAAATAAACACATTGTGAACTAGCTTAGCCGCTAGCAGCCGATCGACACCACACATTAGTTTCAACTATTTCAAATAACTCTATATAGAGTTTGAATCCCTTGTTCCACCTGCACGTTGGAGTAGGAGACCAGGCATCAACAGTACGATGGTTTTTGACTTGTGACAGTGTTAATATAACCAGTATTTTGGAGTCGAGTATCACCATAGTAACTCGACGCCTTAGGTGAATGTAAAATATCAAACATCAGCTGACACGCAAAATAAATGACATGCATCATGTATTTGAGAACCAGTCTGATCACTGTCAGAACAAACTTCAATGTCAGAAACTCAATACAACAATGATATAACACATCCAATACAAAATGCTCTGTTTTTTTCATGCCAGGCATTTGCTGGATGAATAATATATCAAACTAAAGAAAAATGTTAACATGATAACAATGAAAGGAGTACATATAAAAATAAATATTGAGTTTAATTTAATTAATGTAACCACAAAGACAAAAACACACAAAACCAAATCTGCCTACAAATCAATATTAATGACAGAAGCCAAGAACCTTAATAAATGTTTGTAACATTGTAACAATGTTGTAACAATTACATTTGTCTTCAGTGTTAGCAGGTTTTAGACAATATTCTGTTTTTTGTAATAAGTCAGAAATGACAAGGAGGCAGCTTCCTGCAATACAAAGTCAATGGAGAGTGTGCAAAACTAGAAAAGGATTATAATCAATACTGAGACATAAAATTTAGCAAATTTTCTCATTCGCTATCATTAACATCTTTACATCCACTGGGTCTCTTTGAAGGAAAATAATGTTTGAACTCAAAATAAATTTCCCCTCATCATAAACAATCTGTATTTTATATATCGAAATGTTTCTTGCACCATGTCTTAGGTTTTCACCTGGTTTAGATGGTGAAGAACTATGATTTGCAGCTTTTAGGATGCAGCAGAGCAAACTAGCAGTATCCACAGAACATGATGTTTTGCTTTGGTTTGGCCACAGACATTAACCTTAACTTTTCTTTTGCAGTCTTTATAATTATATAAAAACACATTAAAGTGGTCAAAAAACAAACCAAGTTTGAAAGAATCTCAAACTTTGTAAAACAATAAAGTCAAACCTGCGTCGTATGCTGGTACCAGGATATCATAAACATGGGTTGGGCTTTTGTCACTGTGTATATGACAGACAGCCTGGTGTTTAGAGTTTCCACATCAAGCACCACTCCTTACTAGCAAGTGAAGCACAAAAAGTCAGGCTGTTTTGCACCGTTGTTTTCAAATTATCTGTTTTATTTTCTTTGTATGTAAGAATGAGGATGTTGCTAAAAACTCAACGATCCTGTCCTGCTCTTACAGCGCCGATACAGCTGGAATATGTATTATTCAGAAGAAATGTTTTACGTGAGGATCAGGATCCAGAGTACAGCGTTTTACAAGCTTCAATTTCATGTAAGTCTGAGTACATTTACTCATTTAATTTACTGCTGTTTATTTCATATATTGGATCAAACATTATATCAGATGTGAGGACGACTATACAGTAGCAGCCTGCTGAAAAGACAAGTTTATTTTTATTATATATCCACTTTATTTATTTATTTTTTTTTTCAGTGAAACTAGCACATAATTATGTAGTCTAACCAATGAAGAAAATAAATAACACTTTTGTCATCTTTTTTTTTTTTTCCAAGTCCAGACCTGACAGACAAATGATTGGAGATAGAATATAAGTTTGATATTAATAATGATGTAAAAGTAAAATATCATAAATCAGAGTACTCGTGTGCAAGTCAACACGTCTTGACTATACAAATTTCTGATCATTTCATTGGCTACTGTTGATGACGTCTAAGGTCACAGATTGCCCCGGAAACTAAAAAAGTCATCAAAATAGCATCGATATTTTATATCACGATACTCTCTGTTTTCTGACAAAGAATCTTTTTATTTATATATGTTAAAAATATCAGGGCACCATGATCATCAGGTATGTTTATGTTTTTTTTTTTAATGAACTTTTGTTTACACAAAGTGATTCGTACTTTCCACACATATCGCTTTGGAACTGCTGCGATATGAAAAGATCGAGTTTGGTTTGCCTGGTTTGTTTTGATGGGTAAAGATTAGATATAACAACATTTATTGCTGAATCATATTTTAGAGTTTAGCATCTACAGAATAATTATGCAACATTTAGGATGATATTAATCTGACAGTCTGACATCTGACAGTTGGCCAATTAAATCCAGTTAGCCTGAATCCCATTTTATTTATTTTTTGTATTATTATTTTAATTGAAATGCAGATATATGGTATAATAACAATAGACTGTTCATTTGGATTGAATGATTCAATTCAGCTGGTCTTAATGTAATTTAGATGTTACTAAATATGAACTCCATGAATAATATTTAGTATTAACAGTGTTGGGGGTAACACATTACAAATAACGCGAATTACGTAATAACATTACTTTTTTCACTAGTAAACTAGTAACTAGTAAAGTAACGCATTACTTTTGAATTTCTAAGAAAATATCTGTTACTTTTTCACATAAGTAACACCAGTTACTTTTTTCACCATTTACTGATTGAAAAGTTCTGCTCATCTCAAAAAATTAGATTATGAAAGTTAAAGAATTTTTTTTTCCCTCTCTCTCTGTTTCTGCAGTTGCTTTGTGTTTTCAGTGCTGATAAATATAGGTGAGCACCTAAACAAAATTTTAAAGATACATTTATGCCACGTGTAAATGTCAGATTGTGTGTTTACAGTTACAGTTTGTGTCATTTCAGTTTCTTCACGGGTCTCTCTAGAGAGTGTTATTGGTGGTTCTGTTGTTCTACCGTGTTCTTCAAATCAACATGATCTAAAACTTCAAGACACTGATGTCCACTGGAGGGACAAAACTGACACAATTGTGTATAGTATAATTAAGGGCAACCCTTCAGTAGAAGGACAAGGCCCACAGTACAAGAACAGAGCTGAAACTTTCCCTGATGAGTCTCTGAAAGGAAACTTCTCCATCAAACTCACTGCTCTCACTCACGCTGATGCAGGAAAATACACCTGCTACATCACAAACCCATCTTATTCTCAACATGAGACTGTGGAGCTGATCATCAAGGGTCTGTAAAACTGGTTGATTAATGTATATTGATTTTAATTTAAAATAAAATAAAAATGAATACAATAAATGTTTGATCAGCTACTGATTTTCCAGTCTAAATGCTGCTGTAATAATAGACAGATTTGTTGCGTTTATCACAGTGCAGTAATGTTGTTTTTTACTGTTTTGTTGCAGAATCAACATCAGAAACAGGACACAAACCCGGTGATCAAGAAAACCAAGCAGTAGCTTCAGGAGCAGACCATGTATGGAAATCAGGACCTTTGCTCTTGCTTTGCATTGTAGTAGCTTCATTAATATTATAAATAGGGCTTATAGCCACTTCTATCATATTTCACTTGAGCCTTGTGTTTTTGACTTTGGATTGTTCCCTGGTTTCTGGTCATTTGCTGCCTGCCCTGACCAGTGCAAGAAAAGGCAAAAGAGTGAACAACAAAACAAACAGCTTTGACAAAGTTTAATCTATAATCATTTATACATTGAACACACATCCAGAAGAACTGGACAAATTGAGGAGTTTCTACATCTGGAAAAGCTGTTGGAAAATGAGGAGATCCAAGAAGCAATGGTGCTAAAAAAAAACACTCTCCAAAAGAACATTTCCACACTAGAGCTCTAATCTTTGACAATTTTTGAACACTACCTTATTTGTTAACCAAAGTTTTCTCAATACCACGTCAAACAAAGACATTCGTTTAATTATTAATAGATCTCAGATTTCTCTCCCTGCTTGTGTAAGCTTTTGGAATGACATATTTTGTGATATAGATTGGGAAGAGTTTTCGATTCTTCGACAGAAATTCTTCTTGTCTAACAAAGTTGCAAAATTTTACGTTCATAAATGTAAATGTTCAAAACCCCCTTTTTTTCAGAAAAGATTTTGATGTGTATGTGAACTCTATAAGAAACTCTAATAACCCCATCACAATCAAGACACCTTCATGGTCTGAATTATATAAGCTAATATGCTTTGGATTATTGTATTTAACCCTCATTGTTGTTTTTTTGTTTTTGTTTTTGTCATTATAAATGTAATTGTTGACTTAAAAAATAAATAAAAAATAAATAAATAAAAAAAAAGGTTAATGTGTTTACTGGGCTACATTTTAGTTACAGCAGCTATCACTGTGTTGTTATAAAATCAGTTGTGCCAGACAATTTTGGACACTTTTACACTGATGCATATAATACTACCTGCCTGCCATTGGCATGTGTTATTCAGGTGTCAAAGTTGTGCAGAATTGAAGGAAGAAACCTCAAAGACAGTGCCAGAAGGTTGCTGGAAATGTAAAGTCTTCAAAATGTGCCACATTAATCAAACATTGTGGTGTCGATACTCAGTAAGTTCCAGCGAAAATCAGAAATGTAAAAAATAATTCCTTTACTGGTCATTTTAAAATGTCAAACTTTGTCTGCAGTTGTTAACCACCTCAATCTGCATTATATTTTAGGGTTTTAAAAATTCTCTCATGTCCAAATTCAACATTAAGGGGGCGGTCTGCTGCAGAAGGTGGCATTTGAAAAGACTGCACTGTTCTTAGTCATTAGTGCTATTTATATACAACACTCAACATTTACTAGAGAGCTTCTCTCTTTTTTGACAAACTGAATGGTGATGCACAATATGTACTTTTTTTTTTTTTTTAGTGTGCATTCAAGTAAAAGAGAATGACTCTGTCACAATTAGTGAAAATAAAGTAAAAAAAATTGTGTCAAAATAACCTTTCTTTATACTTTTTTTTTTTGTTTATTGCAGATGCAGTGATGACCAACTGGCAACAACAAAGTAAAAAAAACAACAAAAAAAAAACAATAATGAATCATTTCCTTTGAGTTCACTGTAGGTTGTTTTATTTGTTAAAATAAGTAAACCAACAAAATGATTAATCTTTCTTTTTTTTTTACATTGTCATTTATCCACAATGATTTAATGTTAAGTGTGATAACATGCTCTTGATTTGTATTATTTATTTCTTTTACATATATTAAGGTATTTAATATGTATATATATATATATATATATATATATATATATATATATATAAATACACTGCAGTTCAAAATTTTGGGGTCAGTAAGACTTGTAATGGTCTGTAAAGAGTATCTAAGTCTCTTATGCTCATCAAGGCCGCATTTATTTGATTAAAAATATAGAAAAAAATAACAGTAATATTGCAAAATTTTAAATTTTTACAATATAAATAATGTTTTTTTTTTTTATTTTAACATACTTTAAAATATAATTTATTCCTGTAAAAAGCTGAATTTTTATCAGCTGTTACTCCAGTCACATGATCCTAATCATCCTAATTGTGGATTTATTATTAGAATGATCAATGTTGGATAATATCAACAGTTGTGCTGCCAAATACTTTTTGGAACCTGTGATTTTTTTTTTTTTTCAGGATTCGTTCATGAATAACAAGTTTAACAGTGCTTATTCAAAATATAAATATTGTATAACAATGTAAATTATTTATTATTACCTTAATACATCCTTGATGAATAAAAGTATTAATTTCTTAAAAAAAAAAGAAAAAAAGAAACAATAACAATGTACTGACCCCATACTTTTGAACGGTAGTGTATATATATATATATATATATATATTTATATTTTTTATTATCTTAAGTTGTTAAATTCCATATTTTTATAATAATATTTATATTTAGGTGTAGTTATAATATTTTATTTAGTCATTAATTCATTTGCATTTTCGTCATTTTGTATTGTCTTAAGTTGTTAAAAATGTTATTTTTCTTAATAAAAGCTGTATATTTAATTTGTTTGGATGGATCACCATTTTGTTGTCTATTAGATGTATATTTGTAGGCATTCATTAGTTGTCAATATAATGACTAGTCTATTATTGGACTATGGTTAGACGTCTATTCAATTTTCACGAACAGCCCAAATTTTGTTAGCCTAGATGTCAGGGCTATGTTTAAACTGCTAATAGACGTCTTTTAAACACAAAATTGCTTGCTGGGAAGACAAGCAACAAAAATTAAGTTAAACTAAAAATAACAAAATCTGTTTTTATCAAATCATAGTTTATATATAAAATGAATGAATACGCAAAATATATTTAACTCAAATAGCCTAATTAAGAGATTAACAATAGGAAAAGAAACACACCCAGTATCAGACGTCATTTGGACGTCGTTTTTGGGCTAAAACAAGTCGGCCCGTCATGGACTTCTTTTAGCCCAAAAATCAACATTAAAAATTGGTCGTTGTTTGGTCCGTCGGATTTAGTCCTAATTTAGCTGAAAAATCAATTTGTTTGGTCTGTCTAATTTCGGTCCAAATTTGGCCCAAAAATCGATGTTGAAATCGGTCGTTGTTTGGTCCGTCAGATTTAGTTGTAATTTAGCTCAAAAATAGATGTTTTGTACTTGGTCCGCCTAATATAGGCAAGGCAAGGCAAGTTTATTTATATAGCACATTTCATATACAAAGGTAATTCAAAGTGCTTTACACAAAAGGAAGTAGAGTAATCATAAAAACACTAATAAAAACAATAATTCACAAAGAGGCAGTAAAATAATCATAAAAACAATACTCACAGCAATAAAACAAAACAAAACTAAATTTTAACTTTTAAAATGATTTAAAATTTGATTTAAAATAAAATTTAAGAGTTAAAAATGGAAAAGGATTTTACATAGTGCAAGTAGTTTGGATGTAGCACAGTGCTCATTCATTAAATGCACAGCTAAACATGAGTTTTGAGTCTAGTTTTAAATGTAGCTAATGTTTTAGCACATTTGATCTCTTCTGGAAGCTGTTTCCAACTGTGGGCAGCATAATAGCTAAAAGCGGATTCCCCTTGTTTTGTGTGAACCCTTGGTATTTCTAACTGACTCGATCCTAATGATCTGAGTGGTTTGTTAGGTTTATATTCAGTGAGCATATCTGCTATGTAATGTATTTAGGTCCTAGGCCATTGAGTGATTTATAAGTGAGTAAAAGTACTTTAAAATCAATTCAAAATATAACTGGAAGCCAGTGTAGGGACCTGAGGACTGGTGTGATATGCTCAGATTTTCTGGTTCTAGTCAGAATCCTGGCAGCAGCGTTCTGAATGAGCTGCAGCTGTCTAATGGTCTTCTTGGGAAGGCC
Source organism: Labeo catla (assembly GCA_012976165.1). Taxonomy (NCBI): domain Eukaryota; kingdom Metazoa; phylum Chordata; class Actinopteri; order Cypriniformes; family Cyprinidae; genus Labeo; species Labeo catla. The sequence continues at coordinate 53,640 of VONZ01001326.1, read as the reverse complement.
AGTGAGGAGACCATTACAATAATCCACCGTGCTTGTGATGAAGGCATGAACAAGTTTCTCTAAGTCTTGACTGGAAACAAAACATCTTACACTCCGCAGCCAAAGTGCGAAAGTCGATGGCATAATCGGTGACAGAGCGATGCCCCTGCCGAAGATCCGCTAGAACTCGAGCCGCTTCCCGCCCTGTGACTGCACGGTCAAACACTTGTTTCATCTCGTCCTCTAGAGTTAGAAAAGAAGCAACGCATTGATGCTTATTCTCCCAGACAGCCATGCCAGTGCTACCTTGGACTGTTCTGTAGCGTAAGTCGACGGCTGGAGAGAGAAGAAAAGTAAGCATTTAGTTAAAAAGGCTCGACACAACTGTGGCTCACCAGCATATGGGGCAGGCGGCGGTAGGCGGCGGTAGGCGGGGTTTGCTAGTGCCACTTGTGGGAGTGGAGACAGGGGAGACCAGTGGTGGTGCAATGGGGGGATTAACGGCCTCGGTTTTCAGGTGGTGAATTTGAGCAGACAGGTCGGTCACCTGGGCTACCAGCGCTTGGATCGCTTGTCTCGTGGCTCAGAGTTGCTCGTCCTGTTGATCCATGTGGGAGGCATTATTCACCAGGAAGTTCTGTAGCTCGGATGCGCTCGCTGAATCCATTGTGGTCAGATCATTCTGTCAGTGCAAACAACAGAGGATTCAGGCGTGAGTACAAGTAAAACAGCTTTTGAAAACCTTGAAGCAGACAAATCCAAGAAAAGATTTCACGGGTGCAAAAGGAGAGTTTTTGGAACATGCAGCAGAAGAGCAAGGCGAAGTCCACCACAAGAACCAGGAAGGAAGCACAGAGGATGATTCAAGCTAGAAGGAACTGGCTGGCAAGGAAACTCCACCAGTACTGGAACCACTGCTCAACAACAACAATCTCCCAACAAAAGGTAGGAAGAAAGGGATTAAATAGAGGAGCTAACAAGCCACAGCTGCACTTGATCAGTTCATCAGCAGAGAGAACACAAGCACACACACAGAGGGAGAGAGGGAGAGAGAGAGAAAGGGAGAAAAAGAGAGAGAGAGCCAGTAAACCTGTATACCGTGATGACGGGGCTTCAGGACGTCATGTTTTGTATATTCTATATATTATTTATTTTTCTTTTCTGCATTTCACCTTTGCTATAATTTATTTCTAATAGACCTGACATCGAATAGACAGATTGTTTATGTTCCTTCCTAGAATCTTTCATGCTAATGGCCGTGCACCATGTTGAGTGTATCTCCTAAGGGAACAACTCCTCAACAACTGCTGCATTTATTTGAATAAAATACAGTAAAACAGTAATATTGTGAAATTACCATTTTTAAATAACTATTTTCTATTTCAATATCTTTTAAAAAGTGATCTAACCTACACTGGATGCAGCGAGGGGCGACACGACAAATAGTAAACTGCTACCGCATTCTATTTATGACATGCTCACACACAGTTCAAATGATTTGCAACAGTTGCTTTGTCGCTTCCAATGTAGACACGGTGTTATCTTCAGTGTCACATGATCCTTCAAAAATCATGCTTAAATTCAGCTTTGCGAATACAGGAATGAATTACATTTTACAATGTATTCACATAGAAAACAGATATTTTATATTGTAATGATAAACATTACTGTTTTTATTTATGATCAAATAAATGTAGTTCCCCTTCAGTCGTTTCACTACGACGTTACATATGGGAACTCACTTGAGAGTCCAATCATCTCTGAGCCTTATTCAAAAGGCCAATGAACATTGGCGAGTGGTATTTGCATGCCGAGCCACTCCCCCATACAGGTATTTAAGATGGCGGCATGCAACCACTCATTCAGATTTTCGCTTCGGAAAGATAAAAAAAAAAAAAAGTGTTCCTGATCGAGTTGCGCTCTCTCTGCTGACGTGCTACCAAAAAAGAAACTAAAAGAGTTTGTTCTAAAAGAGTGTTTGGCAGCCGCCAGCGAGATCCTGCGGGCTGCCGTTCTAACGGCAAACAAAGAGAGCCTTTGCAAACCAGCGAGCCCCCGTTTGAGTGCAGAGTTGTGCCGCGGGTTTCCCTGGGCAAACCGGGATCTAAAAGAGCAAATTTCTTCAAGTGCAGTCAGACTTTTCTCCAGGATGTTCTTCCTTCTGGGATCAGTCCCCTTCCCCTTCCCCTTCCCCTTCCCCCCCGGCTGCCTCACTGTGGTCACATCGGTCAACGCTCCTTTGATTCCCCTGGCGACCAGGCTGGGAGCTTGGCTTCAGCTTCCCAGCCCCTCGCAGTGGTTGATTCGGACAGTACGTCTCGGCTATGCGATTCAGTTCGTCAGGCGTCCGCCCAGGTACAGAGGCATCCTTTTCACTTCTGTCCACTCGGACACACATGCCGCTGTCCTGCGTGCGGAGGTTGCAGTTCTACTGGCGAAGGATGCAATCGAGCCTGTCCCTCCAGCCGAGATGAAGTCAGGGTTCTACAGTCCCTACTTCATCATGCCCAAAAAGAGCGGTGGGTTAAGACCCATCCTGGATCTTCAAGCTCTGAATCGGTCCCTTCTCAGGCTGCCGTTCAAGATGCTCACGACGAAGCGCGTCTGGTGGATGGGCATTCGCATTCTCAACTATCTCGACGACTGGCTTCTCATAGCTCACTTGCGAGATGTGTTGTGCAAACACAGGGACCTGGTGCTCCGGCACCTCAGCCATCTGGGCCTTCAGGTCAACCGGGAGAAGAGCAAACTCTCCCCAGTGCAGAGTATCTCTTTTCTCGGCGTGGAGCTGGACTCGGTCAACATGACTGCCTGCCTCACCAACGAGCGTGCGCAGTCAGTGCTGAATTGTCTGAACTCATTCAGACACAAGACAGCGGTCCCTCTCAAAACATTTCAGAGGCTCCTGGGGCATATGGCAGCTGCAGCCGCGGTGACACCGCTGGGCTTGCTTCATATGAGACCGCTCAGCACTGGTTACACGATCGAGTCCCGAGATGGGCATGGCACCGTGGCACACTCTGGATTGGCGTTTCCCTGCAGTGTTGCCGCCTGTTCAGCCCGTGGTCAGACCCGGCCTTTCTTCAGGCCGGAGTCCCTCTGGGACAAGTCTCCAGGCATCTTGTGGTTTACACGGATGCCTCTTCCACGGGTTGGGGTGCTGTATGCAACGGGCAAGCAGCCTCGGGCTCCTGGACAGGACCTTGACTGCAATGGCATATCAATTGCCTAGAGTTGTTGGCTGTGCTTCTTGCGCTGCGTCGCTTCCGACCGATGCTGCGCCACAAGCACGTGCTTGTTCGCACCGACAGCACTGCGACCGTAGCCTATATCAACCACCAAGGTGGTCTTCGCTCCCGTCGCATGTCACAACTCGCCCGCCATCTGCTCCTGTGGAGTCAGACGTGGCTGAAATCGCTACGTGCCGTTCACATTCCAGGAGAACTCAACCGTGCAGCCGACCAGCTCTCACGGCAGTCCACCCATCCTGGAGAATGGCGACTCCACCCCCAGGTAGTCCAGCTGATTTGGAGCCATTTCGGCGAAGCCCAGATAGATCTGTTTGCTTCCCCTGTATCCTCTCACTGCCAGCTGTTTTACTTCCTCAGCGAGTCTCCCCTCGGCAGGGATGCACTGGCACACAGCTGGCCTCCAGGGCCCAAGTACGCCTTTCCCTGAGTGAGCCTCCTTGCACAGACTCTGTGCAAGATCAGGGAGGACGAGGAGCAGGTTCTGCTGGTTGCGCCATACTGGCCCACCCGGACCTGGTTTCCATACCTCATTTCACTCGCGGCAGCCCCTCCCTGGAAGATCCCCTTGAGGAGAGACCTTCTTTCTCAGGGGATGGGCACAATTTGGCACCTGCGTCCCGACCTATGGAACCTGCACGTCTGGCTCCTGGATGGGACACGTCAGACCTCTCCGGCCTTTCACAAGCCGTGATAGAGACTATCACTCAGTCTAGAGCTCCCTCTACAAGGCAGGCCTATGCACTGAGGTGGGGTCTGCTGACACGTCTGCCTGTCAGCACGTGGGTCTGTGCGTAGCACGACGTCAGGGTCGTGGCCTGTTCCATGGGTCTGTTCCCATATGTAACGTCGCAGTGAAACGACTGAAGGGGAACGTCTAGGTTACGTACATAACCCTCGTTCCCTGAAGGAGGGAACGGAGACGTTACATCCCCTGCCACGACCCTACGACGCGCTGATGCCGGGCTGCGGCTCGGCTCCTCAGCGAAAACCTGAATGAGTGGTTGCATGCCGCCATCTTATATACCCGTATGTACGGGGGAGTGGCTCGGCATGCAAATACCACTCGCCAATGTTCATTGGCCTTTTGAATAAGGCTCAGAGATGATTGGATTCTCAAGCGAGTTCCCGATGTAACGTCTCCGTTCCCTCCTTCAGGGAACGAGGGTTACGTACGTAACATAGACGTTTTCTTGGTGAACATAAGAGACTTATTTTAAACAAAACAAAACTAACCACAAATGTTAATAACACAAGGGATTGAAATATTTGTCCATTTATTCTAATAAAGTGCAATAAGCTCTTAAAAATATCATCGTAAACAGATTTCTTTTTTTTACCTTTGGTGATTTGTATTATATACCAAGAATGCAATGCAAAATGATGTAGATTGTCTGTCTATGCTGGATGCAAACCAGAGTGACCGTTGAAAATCATTTGAACTTTGTGTCAGTACATGATAAATAGAACGCGGCATCAGTTTGCTGTCGGGCATTTGTAGTGTTGCGCTGTGCCTCATCCAGTGTAGACAGCATCACTGATTATAATAGGTTCTATCGTATTTTGTCGCATTTTGTATGCGTTTTGCTCACAGCATTAACTTTTTTTTTATTTCAGAGACTGAACATCATCAATAAAACACAAGGTAATGATAACGTATTTTAAGAGTAATAATAAAACAAGAATAAAAAAAAAAATGCATCCATGACTTCATATTGCTTCTTATTTTTCAGTGGATTGAAAGCTCTCATTAAGCATCGCTTTCTTCTCATCTGTGCATTTTCAGATGTTTAGCATATTTATATCATATTAATTTAATCCAAAAATGTTAATTTAACTTTATTTTACTTTACAACATCATAATTGATTGTCTTCTTTCTCTTTTTAAAGTTTAGTTCCAACACCAACTAAGCAGACCTGAGCAGCTGATCAAGGATCACCAGAAACTCTGCAGAACTTTGGTCCTCAATGCCCAGGTCTGGAAACCAGAGTTGTAATTCATCAATCTAGCAGTCATCCTGCCTCTCTGAATTGTCATTTTTAGAACATATTGCAAGAGATCTCAACATTGTCTCTCCAGGTCCACTTACAGTGCCCTCCACTAATATTGGCACCCTAGGTAAATATGAGCAAAGACGGCTATAAAATTCTGCTTTGTTTATCTTTATGATCTTACATTCAAAAAATTCACAAAATGCTAACCTTTCATTGAAGTAAAACAATTAAAAGTGGGGGGAAACTTACATTATGAAATAAATGTTTTTCTCATATGCATGTTGGGCACAATTATTGGCACCCTTAGAAATTATAATGAGTAAAATATCTCTGAAGTATATTCCCATTCATATTTGCATTTATTTAGCACACTAGAATGACTAGGAGTATGATATTGTCCAGCAATAACTTCCTGTTTCACAGGATTATAAATATGAGGAGCACAAAGGCCAAATTTCCTTAATCATCCATCACAAGGAATAAAACCAAATAATATAGTTCTTATGTGCAAAAAAAAGATTGTTTAGCTTCACCGAATAGAAAGTGGCTGTAAGAAAAGAGCTAAGGGATTGAAAATCCCAATTTCCATCATTAGGGCAATAATTAAGAATTCCAATCAACTAAAGATGTTACAAATCTGCCTGGAAAAGGATGTGTGTCTATATCGTCCTAATGCATGGTGAGGAGGAGAGTTTAAGTGTCCAAAGACTCTCCAAGGATCACAGTAGGAGAATTGCAGAGATTAGTTGAGTCTTGGGGCCAAAAGACAAAAAAAAAAAAATTCAAACAGCCCCTACGTCACCACATGTTGTTCAGGAGGGTTTTAAGAAAAATCCTCCTTGCTCATCCAAAAACAAACTCCAGCATATTCAGTTGTCAGACACAACTTGAATTTCAAATGGGAATGGCTTCTGTGGTCAGATGAAACTAAAAAAAAAAGAGCTTTCTGGCAGCAAACACTAAAGATAGGTTTGGTACAAAAAGTACCCCAATGTCCACAGTTAAATATACTGCTGGATCTTTAGTGTTGTGGGCTTATTTTCCTGCCAGAAGTCCTGGACATCTTGTTCAGATACATGGCATCATGGATTCTAGCAAATACCATGTGGCAATTAAAAAAAATAAAAATAAAAATATATATATATATATATATATATATATATATATATATATATTACAAATTATAATAATAATAATAATAATAATAATAATAGGGGAAAAAAAACACATTTGCCTCACTACATCGTTTAGTTTGTTTTCTTTTTACTTTCACTTTCACTTTGCGTGTTTTGGGGTGGAGTGTTTCAATTAACGGTGGAAGGACGTAATATAAAAGTGAAGGAAGACGTACCGGGGGGAGATTGCGTCATCAGTAAGGTTTGTAGTGCGAGAGTGATGGGGATTTACCGGGTGAAACAGAAAGATGGCCGCTTGTCCAACTGTTGCTTCCCGTGAGCGATGACTGGTGCGTTGCGGAGTCCCACTTGACTCTTGGTGCGGTGCACGTCAAGATCGTCCGATCATAACAAAGATGTTTTCAAGACAAGTAAAGGCTGCTTATCCCTCCTGCCCTGGTGTCTGAAGACAGCCATTACACTCTCCAGCGTCCTACGTTCCTGCAAACCGGGTCAGTACCTGTACGCCGCCATTACATGCACTCATTCACTCACGCTCACACTCGCATTACATTCACTCCCGCACATTCGATGTGTTTGTGTTTCATTATTGTTTGATTTAATTATTTTGCTTTTTGATCTTTTGATTTGTTTAATATTATTGACTTTAAAATTGTGCAATTAATGTTTGTTCCATGTTTTTTTTTTCTCCTTTTTTCTTTTCTCTATGGACATTTTATGAATGATTGGACACGAATCTGCCAAATCGGAAATTTGAAATACGCAATTTCTACGGGGATTTCAAATTTGAACTGTTGAACTGTTTTTTTTTTTTTGTTTGTTTTGTTTTGTTTTGTTTTTATTACCATTGTTATTTTATTTTTATTTTTATTTATTTTTTTTTTTGTTTGTTTTTCAAACAAGACTTTTTGAAGCTTCTGCCATGGCCGTCCCAGTTGCCTGACCTGAACCCTATAGAAAATGAGTGAGGTGAACTGAAGAGAAGAAGCACCAGCATGGAGCTGGGAAACTAAAGGATCTGAAGTGTTTGTGTATGAAGGAATAGTCTCTGATATCTTGTCAGGTGTTCTCCAAACTCTTCAGGCATTAAAGGAGAAAACTCAGAGCTGCCATCCTGAATAAAGGACGTTGCAATAATTGGGTGCCTATAATTGTGGTCAACATGAACTACAGAAAAACATTTATTTCATAATGAGATATTTCCCCTGCTTTCCATGGTTTTACTTAAATGATACGTTAGAATATTGTGAATTTTTAATGTAAGATCATAAAGATAAACAAAGCAGAATTATTTTCATAGCCATCTTTGCTCATATTTACCTAGGGTGCCAATATTAGTGGAGGCCACTGTACATGCAGCGTTTTGCTCCAACCTAGTCGAGTGTGCCTGAACAAACTAATCAAGGTCTTCAGTTTAACTTTAAATTTACCTAAACTCTACCTAATCTCTCAGGTCCCTTGATCAGTAGTCAGTGGTTAAAGGAGAAGTCTACTTACAGAACAACAATTTACAAATAATGTACTCACCCCCTTGTCATCCAAGATGTTCATGTCTTTCTTTCTTCAGTTGTAAAGAAATTATGTTTTTTAAGGAAAACATTTTAGCATTTTTCCCCATGTAATGGACTGATATGGTGCCCCGATTTTCCAAAAATGCAATTTAAATGCGGCTTCAAACGGTTCCAAATGCGGTTGTAAATGATCCTAGCCGAGAAAGAACTGTCTTATCTAGCAAAACGATTGGTTATTTTAATAAAAATAATACAATTTATATACTTTTTAATGCCAAACGCTCATCTTGTCTTACCCTGCCTGGACTGTTTTTGTTCCGGTTCATGACAGTTAGGGTATGTTGAAAAACTCCCATCTCATGTTCTCCCTCAACTTCAAAATCACCCTATATCGCTGTTTTACCTTTTTTGTTAAGGGTGTTTGATCTTCTTTGCATGTTCACTTTGCAAACACTGGGTCGAACTTCTGCAGCAATCGAGGATGATTTTGAAATGATTTTTGAAGTTGAGGAAGAAAATACAATTGGAGATTTTTGACATACCCTGTTATACCCATGCAGTAACCAAGGAAACACTATCGCTGCTTAGCGTTGAGCCCTGTATTAACTTTAGTTTGTCAAAATAAATACAACCCTTCCTGTTCACTAAGTCATTCTCTATATGATTTAGCAGCTTCCACACATTTTCCTTAGTTTAGATGGCATAAATTAGTAGAACAACGTCTTCAGTGGTACACTAACCGTGCAATTAATGCTTCTGTTTACATATAATTATCGGCACAATGGCCGCACATCCGGGTAACTAACCAGAATGTGACGTCGGTGCAAACCCTCTGTAACAGGTTTTTAAACCAGTGAACCATTAAACAGACAGCCAGGCAATGTCACACAATCGTTTTATGCATAGGTGTAGAGATTTATTTTGTTTCACTACTGAAATTCTTAACTAAATACTTAACTGAATACCTAACTAAAATACATTTCTAATGTTTTATTATTTTTTTTTAAATGTATTTCTGTATTTGTTATAGGTTGGTGCGACTAAACTCTAAGAAAAAAACAAAAAAACACATTGCAGCCAGCTAAGATGATGACCCACCAGGCTGGAGGAGATGGTCAGTGTTGTGACCCCGAAAGGATCACTACAAATAAGGAGAAGACGAGTGCATTTGCATTGAAAAATATCTAAACTTCATTTAACCATCAGGCCTAAAACGAATCATTCTTAACCCGTCTCCAAAACGTAGACAGGGCACAAACACCAGAGAGCTGACACCGGATCCCACCAAAAAGCCACATCCTTTCGTCACAAGCGAAGAGAAGTTTTATAGGCAAAGAACTGCCTGCGCACCAGTGTTCCCAATCACAATCATGCAATCATGTAGACACCTGCAAAGACTCACACTCACACCTGAGAGACAACACACACACACACACACACACACACACACACACAAGTAACAACCTAAAGTGTCGTCACACCCTCTCCCATAAAATAAAACCCCAAGAATTACTGCTAGGTTTACTGTACATGCAGAATACATCCAATCATATCCTCAACCTTATTCTAACACTGAAACAGAACATGTCACTTTAGCCGCAACATCATCATTTCCCAACAGCCAGATCCCTGGAGGAGAAACAAAAACAGACACAACAAGGCATAGAAAAATCACATCAACTTTAAGACATTAAAGTGCGGTGGACAGGGTATCCGCAAAAATATTTTCTGACCCCTTTATGTGGTGGATCTTATCAATTGCTTCAATTTTTGCATTCACCAGTCGAACAACACCATGACCCACGACCTTAGGTCACCGTGACCCTAGTGAACTCACACTTCGCTAGCTGCTGGAATGTGGCCAGTGCGTTTTGTAATCCAAAACTCATAACATTATATGAATATACGCCATCCGGAGTAATAAAAGCAACAATTTCACAAGCACTCTCAGTCAAAGGGACCTGCCAATATCCTTTAATAAGTCAAACTAGCTAATATATTTTGCTGTGCCCACCTGATCCACACAATCTTCAATACGTGGAAGCAGAAAAGAGTCTGGTTTAGTAATTGCATTTAGCGTTCTAAATTCCATACAAAACATCATTGTCCCGTCTTTTTTCTTTACTGACAGACAGGGAGTTGACCAACTTAAGGATGATGGAACAGCCAGATTATTTTCAAGCAAATACTTAACTTCTGACTCCAGTTGTTTTCTTTTTTCTCATGGTACTCTATAAAATCATTGACGTATTGGTGAAGAATCACCCACATCAATATCATGCTGTACTATGTGCGTTTGAGTAGGTACATCAGAAAAGAGAGACGAATATTCCTCAATTAACTGAACCAATTCCAAACATTTTCAGTTGGAATGCTTTTCAAGAAAGTTGGCAAATTTTCGAATTACTTAATCGAGGATACATAACACAGTCTTCAGGTTCCATGGCCGCTTCATAATCTGTCAAAGACAAACTATTCAGTGACGTATGATCTACCGACAACACAGTAGACTCTAATGTATGTGGACAAGACATTTCCTCCCGTACATAAACTGACGTGACAAACCTGGGTTTTAACTCTTCTCTCTGGTGTAGCAATAACATAAATCTCATCAGATTATTTTTGAACAGTAAAATAAGGGCCAGCAAATCTAGCTTTAAAGGGAGAGGAGGTCACAGGCAACAAAGCCAAAACCTGATCCCCAACACAAAAAGATTGGCGCTCAGTTTTCCGATCATATAAACACTTTATTTTCTGTTGTGTCTGTGTTACATTTACCTTTGCCAACTTGACAGCCTCAAACAATCATCTTTTAACCCTTTTACGCATACGATCACACTGGTGTGATTCGAACATTCAGCGCATCACATGATCAACTGCTGAATTAAAATCTGCTTTGGTGCTTTGGCTGGCACTAAACCAGACCAGACGCACTTGTCATAGTCCTAGTAAAATGATGCATTTATAGTTTGCAAAATACACGCCTATGTCTATTGAAGCGGTAATGTGATCCTTACAAATGTTATCTGACAACATGTTTTATTGATATCATATACACATTGTGTAGTTAACTATAAAGTTTACCCTGCTCTTCTTTCAGCTCACCAGAGACTTGCTTTAATGTTTTTCGGGAGGAGAGGATGAATTTGCATCTTGTAAATCCCACAGCTCGGATTCAGCGTGAACTAACATGATGGCACCCATCACCCGGTATAGATCAACTAACGCAGTCATTATAAAAGTGTTTAAACCTCCAAATACATTTACTTGCACCTATTTCAAAATCGGAATATCAGATATTTCATAATACAGTGAGTATGTTTGTGGATATTAATAATAAAAAAGGGAAAACTACATAAAAGCGATACATGTGTCATACAGAGCTATTGTGGCTGCGTTGTGTCATGTGACAAACACAACGCGTCGCCATGGAAACAATAAGGCGATACATTCTAAAATAATGGTCGGCTAAAAAAACTCACCCTGGGGGCTCAGCTAAAATATTTTAAACTCACATGTGAAAGGGTTAAAACCATCAACATATTCAACCAACTTCGTCGGCGGTTCGGAAGGAACCTAGCCATCCCGTAAGAAAGCTAACGGTCCATGGACAGTGTGCCCAAAAACAAGTTAATTTGGGCTAAACCCAGTACTCTCATGAGTTGCTTCTCTGGCCGCTAACATAAGCCAAGGTAAGCCCTCCTCCCAGTCCCGATCCAATTCTGTAAAATAAGCATATAACAGTGACTTCAGTGACTGGTGGAAGCATTCTAAAGAACCTTGACTCTGAGGATGATATGCAGTCGACATATAATGCTTAATATTAAGTTGCCGCAGAACTTCCTTAAACACTCCCAAAGTGAAATTTGTATCCTGATCCGACTGTAAAATTTTGGGTATTCCACAGACAGGCATAAATTGGGACAAAGCTTTCAACACAGACTTTGACGTGATTGATCGCAATGCAAAAGCAGCAGGATACCATGTGACCTGACATATAATAGTCAACAAATACTCACTGCCAGATTTGCAGCAGGTAAGGGACCAACACAATCCACAATACAGTGATTAAACGGTTCAGTCACAACAGGAATTGGTCGCAATGGAATAGGCTTTGGATTCTGATTTAGCTTACCAGACAATTGGCATGTGTGACATGTCTTAATATGTTTGGAAACATCGGGTTTTTAACAAGGCCAAAAAAATAAATAAATATGCATTATACAATCATAGGTCTTCTTCACTCCAAGGTGCCCTGATATGTCATCATGAGTGAGTCTTAATACCATCGAACAAAATGGCGTTGGAACTACTACTTGAATGACTGGTTCCTTCAAGAAAACCTTAGCCTAAGGTGTCCATTTTCTGATCAGGACCCCTTCACTAATTAAAAATCCTTGGGCGGCATTGCAATCAGACATTACCTGTGAAAATAATGCATTCAGAGTAGATGCCTTTTGTTCCTTAATTAACTCACCCTGTGACACGGAGAGAAGAGTACTTGGCCACGCAGTAACTCCTACCTCCGAAGACGAGTCCACACTTTGTGTAGTGGCAGCTGAATGACTGGCAGCATGCGTAACCACACATGCTGGAAAAACATCAGGTTAAATCTGCACACTTTCATCAATCTCTTCAGCAGACACAGGTTTAGATGAAACAATTAAAGGTGGCAACGCATCACTCCAAACCCGTTCTCCACTCAGATTGTTTCCCAAAATCACAGAAACTCCTTCAACCGGAAGGGCTGGTCTCACCCCCAATGCAACTTCTCCTTGAATTAAATCAGAAACTAGGAGAACTTTATGGAATGGCACATACATTTTAGTTAGTCCAATTCCACAAATTAACAATGAATCACCAGTAAAAGTTTCCTTTGAAAAAGGTAAAACTGAAAATTAATGAGGCAGAGGCGCCAGTGTCCCATAAATGTTTTGCTGGAATTTTATCACCCTCCAGAAGAGACACAAAACTATCAGAGACAAAAGGTGAAAAACTGGAATTTGAACAACCCATTTCACTCATTTCTTTAATCTTTGAGGTAAAGCAAGGAGGAATCAAGTCATTAGCTGCAGGCACCAAAGCAGCCAGTGCTGTAGGCTTTGTCATTGTATAACGGCTTCGACCTTTTGCCTGAAGTACAGGACAATCTTTTTTCCAGTGCCCATAATCTAAACAGTAATTACAGATTAGAGCCGAATGTGGTTGTTGGCATATTCAAAGGTTTCATAAAATGACAAGTAACCTCATCTTTAAAGCGGCTAGCATCAATACAGGACTTAGATGGATAGTGGTTTGATTTGGCAGCGTGTTCTTAAACTGCTCCAAGACAACTAAATCAACAAGATCCTCATGCGATTTAACAGCCGAAGCATTACACCAACGCGTAAACAACAACTCTAACTCATGCGCCAATACTGTATGTTTTGAGTGGAACGTTTTCTCACCTCACAAAATTTTGGTGATACGCCTCTGCCACCAATTCATATGCCTTAAGAACCGCATTTTTAACTTTATCGTAATTTTGACTATCAGCCCAGCTTAAAGCAGAATAAGCCTTCTGCGCTTTACCAGTCAGAACACATTGTAACATTAAAGAGTGTTTCGTTTCGGGCCAATTTTTGGCCCTACTCAAAGGCATCAACTACAAATTTGCTGCCACATTAAAGTTAGCAGCAAACGGCCCACTCTCTGCTACCTCATATAAGTCACCATCACTCAACAGTGTTCTTAACTTTCCTCCTTTCATAAGGTTCAAACGTTGTTGTTGTAGATCCAATTTCCTGCTTTCTAAGGCCTGCTGTGCCAAACTGTCTCCTGTTCTAATTTTTGTTCTCAATTTCCATCTTGAACTCTAATTTAGAATGTTCCAATTGGAGAAGTGCTAACTCTTTTCGTTGCTCAAAAGTTAAGGTTACCAAAGACTGCACAGTAGTCAGCAAACCTAACGATTCCGCTGCAGATGACATAATTCCTTTATTTATAAAAGCCGTTTTTAAAACAGTTTGAATATTCTCTTTCTTTTTTTTTTTTAACATTCGTGGAAAGGACAATATCAAAATGTATTGCAATTTCAATCAATTGATCCTTCGTTAACAGATTTAAAATTTGCTCAGATGGATTTTCAATAAATTCACTTATTTCGCCTGAAGTCATATTCAGTCAATAATTTGATACCAAAACTCTTTAAAATTAAATTCTTACCATCACAGCTGTCAAAACAAAGAAAGAAAGGAAAGAAAGACAATAAATGAATAAATGCCCTGAAGATTAAGTTTCACAACCTACCTATACATAAACCCAACTAAGTAGACCCTAATCTTCAAGCATACAGTGGCGGGTTTTTATGCACCTAATACCGCAAGCTGAGAAGAACAACCAATTACTTGGCGATTCTTTCAAACCTCGACATGCTCCCGAGATTTAGCTCCAAAAATCTGCTCAAAAATCACAAACTAAAAAAAAAAAATATTCGACGTACCACAAAAGGATATGCCACTTAATTCTACTAGTGAAACCAATCCCAGGGCATTCCAAACACAACACAGCTGTGAAGAAAGAAACTTTTTAACAACAAAATGCACTCGTTTCTCCTATAAAAAACAAACAAACAAACAAACAAAAAACTCCTGTTAACAGGACTAAATACTACAAAAATACTAACAAATTCAAAATACTGAAAATTATTCCACAAAATAAATCCTAATGCAAATCCAAAATAAGACAAATAATTAACTAAATCACCAAAATTATTTTCTTAAAAAAAAAAAAAATAACAAAACTATTAGTTTAGAATGAGCCCCCATTTGTTGTGACCCCGAAAGGAGAAATAAGGAGAAAATGATCGCATTTGCGTTGAAAAACATCTAAACTTTATTTAACCATCAAGCCTAAAACAAATCATTCTTAACCGTAGCAACGTAGACAGGGCACAAACACGGGGAGCTGACACCAGATCCCACCAAAAAGCCACATCCTTTCGTCACAAGTGAAGAGAAGTTTTATAGACAAAGAACTGGTGTTTCCAATCACACAGCAATCATCCAGACACCTGCAAAGACTCAGAGACAACACACACACACACATTTGTTTTTGTGAATTGTGGGAACTTTCCATAGACTTCTATAGTTTCTATACTGACAAAACGATATTGTCTGTCCCCTAACCCAACTCTAAACCTACCCCTTACAGAAAACATGTTTGTTACATTTTCAGATAAACATCATTTATTATTTTTAATCGTTTCTTTTGGGGGGACTGCAGGTCGGTCCCCACAATGTCAAAAATTTCAGGTTTTACTATCCTTGTGGGATCAGCTACACACTCATGCACCTCAGATTGGATCTGCCTGCACAAACACTGTTTTATACAACTGTTACAGGCACAAAATTATCCCTCATTAGTTTGTGATGTCCTTTGGGGACTATTAAGAATTTGACAGATCATCTAGCACTTATAAGAATCCACGTAGAAAGGTTCATCAGAAATGTTTTGCAGAAGCATCAAATCATAACAGTATGTTTATGTTCATCATTCTTGTCACATCTTCTGTTATGCATTTTTAAGATGATTTTTAACAGTGTTGCATTTATAATAAAGTATGTATAGTGACACTTTCATAAATGTGTTTTTGATTGACTCTTTATCAGTAATTCTTGTCAGCCAAATGAGGTATGGAAAATGTTGAACAAAAAGGGGAAAGTTTAATGGTATTAATGGTATAAGGGAATGTTCAAATCAATGGTAGACAAAAACAGAACATTTGTGTATTTGTAAGTAAATAATATACATTTTAAATAAGAGCACGTCATATTTCCAACAAGGTTGAACACCGGCAGCACTCAACTTTTTGCGGTCAGGTAACATTAATATGGATCAGTGTTAACTGTTAATGACAAATTATATAAGTTACGGTTCCTAAAACTTCTGCTGAGATTATCTCGGTCCCATATCTACTTGGTTTGCTTCTGTTTCTCCAGTATAATGATTTAAACGGTCTTTACTTTACGGCTGAGAGTTCGTTGTCAAGTGTCAAAACCAGTGGAACATTTTTCTGGTTTGGTTTAGCACTTGAAAACTGAACACTGAAAAATAACACTGAGTTGTTTATTTATTTTATATTTTTTTGTATTCATTAATACATATTCATTTACAAATTTTGACATCAATACATTATCAAATTTGAGGTGTGACTTATGCCTGACCATTTAAAATACACTTTATTTTAATTAGATTACTTTAGATTATTATTATTATTATTATTATTATTATTATTATTATTAAATTAGATTTGTGATGAATCTGTAAATGGTGATTGAGGTTTGTTCATACAGTCATGAAGTCCTAACGAATCAATAGTGCCCTTATTTACTATAATGTTAAAATTATTTTGGCATTGAAGAAAAATTCTGTTTATGTGAGGAAGTGTAATATCATTTTACAGGACTGTGGCAATTTTTATTAATTTGTTAGCATATATATATATATATATATATATTTTACTATTTGAATGCCAAAATGTATTCATAGATATTTTCTTAAAGTGAAACACATTTTAAAATCCCCAGTAGACAGACTCTTCACATATTCATTTTCAAAACAACAACAAAGTGTTAGAGAAAACTAGGTTGACAAGCCATGACATTTCAGACTCTCAGACTTTATTATTGTATGGTCATTTAACTGATTATAAAAAAAACAAAAAAACAAATTATCCTCTTTTTGGTCGCACAATGTGGAAAACTCAACCAATCAGGCTCACAAAAATAATACTGTGCACACTCTCCATTTAAGGTCAGAGTGAAGTAAATATACACAGTGACAACCTCTCACATTTTTTTTAGCAGATACAGATTAAGAAAAAATAAAATAAAAGTACTTCAAATAGACAAACTAGTAAACATCAAATGTTTCTAAACCCACATTTCATCTGAAGAAGGAGTTTTGATTTACCGACACCAAAATATAATGATTCATTTGTTGGACCCACTAAAATACAAAGGCAGGTACATAAAGAAAAATATAAAACTATAACTGTTGGTTAAATACAATAGTTGTGATATTTCCAACTGGTTCCAACAGTTTTTCAGATTCAGTATGATTGTACAGTTGTGCAGTTATAATGTAGCTTAAATAATATTATGTAGTAATATTAAAAAGAATATTATTATTAAATATTATATTATCTTAAATAATATTTACATATTAATTAGCTTCAGCTGCCAATAGAGAAAAGCATTATATAATTATTTTAACAGACTGAAAATCTTTAACAGATTTACAGTTTGAAAATATCTCACCGATCAGCACAATATGCAGAAGCCTACTCATCAGACCAGATATGATGATAATAATCTGCCATTGTGTTTGATTCTGATTAATAAACTCCACCACTGTATGAATTTGACACTCAAAAATAATAATATAATGCATTTTATTAACAGAATTATGCTTTCACAAGTATCTAAAAATGTAAGCAGTAAATATATATATATATATATATATATATATATATATATAGCATTTGTCAGTGTGTCTTCCTGAAGGAAGAATTAAACTCATCATTAAAGTGTAGTCTGGTGCTGTTGCTGAGTTTTGGAGGCTGACGTGTGTTTATACAGTAATAAACTCCTAATTCATCAACAGTCACATTATTTATAACCAGACGATGTTTAAACTGCACTGAATAGTTCTTTCTGAATGTTTTATTGGTGTAAAAAGGTGATTTTGGTGTTGGGAATGATCGTAGAATCAGTGTTGGAGGATCTGGTGTTTTCAGTAAAATCCAATAAACCTTTTCATCAAGATCACAGTTTATGATCACATTTGATCCCAAATCAGTCAGGAGATCTGACACTGCAGCTTCACAACAGATTAATATTAATCTATAATCTATAATATAAATATATGATATAAATAAATAAATAACACTAAAACCCCTGTTATGCATAACATAAAACTGTATAATTTTAATACATTTAAAAAAGCGTGTAAGTAAACCAATATCATGTAAGAAAAACCCACAGAACTGAAGCTGAATGATCTTCATCTTGTTATAAAACCTGCTTCCCCGCAAGCAAAACTAAAGATGAAATAAACTGTAGCTCTAAAACAAAGACAGGAAGACAAAAAAACACATTAAGCAGGGGAAGTCAAACCTGCTCTGACCACAACACTTAACCCCTCACCATTATCACTTCAGTAAGTTAAGCATATTTGATATTTGATCATGTTAGATTTTTTTGTCATCACTTTGGTATATTCCCCAGATCACTGAAATTTAAAAACTACTGTTGAACCTCATCTATTCAGGACTCATGTGGTGTGGTGTGTGTTAGAAGCTTTATGTTCCTATCCAAAATTCAGATGATCAAGCTCATGCTCAAGATGCACTGTGTGTTCTGACACTTTTCTGTGTTGGCCAGCATTAGGTTTTTCAGCAGTTTGAGCTAGAGTAGCTTTTCTTTGAAATTCAAGAACTTATCATGTAATAGCTCTTACCCACTGATATTTGCCATTGTAACAATGTAATAAAAGTTATTCACTTCACCTGTTAGTGAATTTAATGTTGTGGCTATTCAGTGTAACTTCTCCTCCCTCTTTCAACAACATCTTTTCTCTAAGGACGTGTTACTGGTGCAAGCGTGAGACAACCTCGCATGAAATAAAAGCATCACAGCCACAGTGATCAAATCAACACTCGATGGACAAAAAATAAATAAATAAATAAATAAATAAATAAATAATTCTTCTTGTTCAAGCAGCCATTTCACTACACATCATAATAAGGAAGACTATCACTAGCAGTTTCATGCAGACTTTCTAAGGGATTTCATATTATCTGTTATTAGAGACTGTCTGACACTTACTCATAAAGACAACCCCTATATAAATATATATATTTTTATTTTTAATAAATTTACAAAGTTGTCACAAATTATTTTTTGCTTTGTCATTATGGTATATGGAGTGTAGATTGATGTGGGGGAAAAAAGTAATTTCAAGCAGTTTAACATAAGGCTGCAATATAAAATAGTAAAAATGAAGGTGTTTGAATACTTTTGCAAGGCACTTTATAGAGAAAGAGATTTTTTAATTTTATTATTATTATTATTATTATTTTTATTTATGCCTGCTTTTAAAAAATGGTGCATTGGCTCATATTATCATCAAATATTCAAATATTGTACATTTTGTAGTTTTTTGTAGCATTTTGCAGGAAAGATTTTTTTTTTCTTTTTTTCTTTCTTTCCCACTGTTTTTCTACTATATCCCTGTTGTTTTCAGTTCTCTTCGTTTTGGTGTAGTTGCATGTAAAGTTATGACAGTGTATCAAGTGACAGCAAGAATACAAATCAGTCAGAGAAATTATTCATTGAGAATTAGAGACCAGAATATACCATTTTCCTACAGAAGCTATGAAAGGAAGCTTTGCTTTGCTTTCTTTCAGCTTTTGCATTTGCTTATCATTTGAATTATTGCTGCTCTTATCACAGCAAGATTTTATGACATACTGTTGTCTTTTTAAAGCATATTAGTGCAGTTGACTATCATTTGCTCTAGAGGAAATGTTTGATCTCTTACTCTTGACTTTCTACTGACTCTTCAACTGTCATGTTAGTTCACAGTGCATTAAATAATGCTATAACATAACTTGTGATTTGAATAATGCATAAATGCTGAAAGTAAATGCTGAAATTAGCATTATCTAAGATTAATAAATGCTGTAGAAGTATTGTCAGTTCTTGGTCCATGTTAACTAATGTTGTCTAATACAGTAACACAGTAATAACACAGTAATACAGTTACAGTAAGTGTTTCAGAATTTTATTCTGCAATATGATAACAAACAGTGCACATCGTTTTCTTTTAGCCAGAATATCTACAACACAAAATGTGATTATGTATTAAGTGCGTGCCATTCCTGCTGCTGATCTGAACACTTATGTGTTAACATTGTTGCTGGAAAATATTTTTCTCCAGTGAAATATGAAATAGGCTATAATGGAAATTAAAGAAAAGCAAACACTGATTAATAATATAATCCGTAATATCTTCCAACAGTCTGACTGTGTTTCTGGTACTTTGTTTTCTTCATCAGTGGATTGTTTTCTAGTTTCTACTGTTGTTTCTGCAACAAAACAAGTTCAGGAAATCAACAACAACATTACTACATTGTGATAAAGACAATATATTCTGCTCTACAGCAGCATTTAGACTGAAATTCAGGATATATTTTATTTAAAGCCTAAATATGCAATTTTTACACACCGTTAATGAACAGCCGTACAGTCTCAGTCTCCTGTTCAGAATAAGATGAGTGTGTGATGAAGCAGATGAAGTCATCAACATGGGTGATATTATTGAGTTTGATGGAGAAGTTTCTTCTCTCATACTCCTCAGGGAAAGTTTTGATTCTGTTCTTGTATTGTGGATTCTGGTCTGCCATTAAATCTTTGCCTTTAATAATGTCATAAACATGTATTCTGCCATTCTGTCTCCAGTGCACATTAATGTCTTCAAGCTTAAAATCATGTTCAGCTGAAGAACACGGCAGGACAACAGAACCGCCAATGAAACCCACTACTGTGTTCTGCAGAGACACTGAAATGACACAAACTTTTACTGTGAACACACAACACACTGTGGTATTGAATGATCCTTTAAATGTAGGTTGTTTTGTGCTTACCTTTATTTATCACCACTCCAAATACACAGAGAAAGCTGCAGAAACTGCAGAAACAGAAAAAATTTACCTGTAAGTTTATCACTCAGTATAGCATCACAGTAATTCAGTGGTGCAGATCGGTAGAAAATATAGTTTGTTAATTGTTAAAATGAAATCATTTGGGCAAGACACTTCTCAGAACTGGGGAAGAAGGTCTTTATCATTTAATAAGTAATTACTATAATTGTAAAAATTCATGAAGTTATTAGTTACATCTGAATTGATAGTTTGTTAATAAAGTAGCC
The DNA here is from genome assembly GCA_012976165.1 of Labeo catla. NCBI lineage: Eukaryota > Metazoa > Chordata > Actinopteri > Cypriniformes > Cyprinidae > Labeo > Labeo catla. The sequence continues at coordinate 32,799 of VONZ01001326.1, read as the reverse complement.
TATAGGCCTGTAAATAATACTTACATTTATAGCATAAATTAGATGTATCTCTGTTATTACTGTCTGTCAGGCATTCACCACAGCCACCTCCATCTGACACACCTCCGGTAACCCCGCCTACTCGTTCAGCGTCACCAGATTACTGACTGCATTCACCTGTTCCTCGTTAGCCACACCCTATAAATAGAACACTCTAGCATTTGCTCAGCGTCTGGTCTACCGTTCACATGCTGATCTCTACTCTCCTTCCTGTGTGTTACTGGACTGTGTGGCGTGGCTATCGGGGACTTCAACGCATCTCCTTGTTACTTGGACATTCAGTTAAGAACTTTGTTTATTTGCCTCTGCATTATCTTTTTTAATAAGATATTTGTAAATAAACACTTGAACTGGATTGCCACTCATCTCTCGTCTCCTCCGTCCCCTTATATGTGTGTGATTGTGACAGAAGACCAGGCCGCAAAACAGAACAATGCACAATGAGCACCGAAACACCTGCCGCCACAATTTGGTGAATGCCTTAAAGGCGGCGTTTCATCCTCCATCAGTGCCGCCATTAGTCTCAGGATCTCCCATGGCCATGCCAGCTACATTCGCGGGCAAGGCGGCTGAGTGTAGCGGTTTTCTTCTTCAAGTTAATCTCTTCATAAAGATGCAACCACAACTGTTTACCTCCGAGGACGCCAAGGTAGCTTTTCTCATTTTTCTACTCACCGGCAAAGTGCTACAATGGGCTAAGGCAATATGGAACGGCGACAACCCAATCATTCACTCCTACGAACAATTTACTAACCATTTTTCCGAGGTATCACAACCGGACATCTTTCCACTTCAGATCCACTGTTCCAAATACAACAAGGCAAGTCGTCAGTCGCCGAATACACGCTGGGGGCATACAGACAAGGCCTCAATCCCGACATTCGCGCCGCCATGGTATTATACGACGAAAGCATTGGATTAGAAGCTTTTCTACAGAGAACCACTCGCGTTGCCCAGAACCTAGCCGCCTGCCAGGATTCCACCGCCAGCATCATCCTGGGAAGACCGTGGCTTCGTCAACATCATCCCGAACTCAGCTGGGGCCCGTGTGATGTCACCCGATGGAGTCAACACTGTGACAGGAACTGCTTGATCAACCTACCCCAGTCATCTGCTGCACCGGTAATTCTGTCCTCCAAACACATCGAAGCCCTGACCAAGACTCTGTCCCGGAGATCCCAGCTGAGTACCAGGCGTTCCAGGATGTATTTAGCAAACAAGCAGCCACCCGTCTACCACCACACCGGCCATGGGATTGTGCCATCGATCTGCTGCCGGGGGCCCAGCTCCCCAAGGGGCGAGTATATCCTCTGTCCTTCCCAGAGTGCCAGGCGATGGAGGAATACATCTCGGAGGCTTTGGCGCAGGGATTTATTCAACTATCTACGTCGCCGGCCGCTTCCAGCTTCTTCTTCTTGGGCAAGAAGGATGGGGAATTACGACCATGCATCGACTACCGTCAGCTCAATTCACAGATCATCCAACAACCTTACCCGCTCCCTCTGGTTCCTGCTACCCTCGAAGAGCTTCGTGGAGCCCAAGTCTTCACGAAGCTAGACCTGCGGAGAGTGTTCAACCTCTTTCGTATTTGTGCGGGAGACGAGTGGAAGACGGCATTTGTGAAACCCAGTGGCCACTACAAATATCGGGTCATGCCGTACGGCCTCTCCATCAGCCCATCCGTCTTCCAAACGTTTATGAACGAGGTGTTCCGGGAGTTTCTCCATCGTTTCATAATTGTCTACATTGACGACATTCTGATCTACTCCCGGAACCTGGCCGAACATCGCCAACACGTCCAGCAGGTCCTCCACAAGCTCTGCGATCACAGTCTATACCTCAAACTGGAGAAATGTGAATTCCATCGTCTGTCAGTACAATTTCTGGGTTACATCATCATGGCCGAGGGCATGCAAATGGACCAGGGGAAAGTTTCCACCATTCTGGAATGGCCACAACCAGTCACTGTCAAAGAACTGCAGTGTTTCCTAGGTTTTGCCAATTTCTACAGACAATTTATCAAAGACTATAGTTCCATCACGGCCCCGTTAACCTCCCTCCTGAGGGGTAAACCCAAAGATCTATGCTGGAACCCCTCTGCCCACGAAGCCTTTCTCCATCTCAAGAAGATCTTCAGTACCGCACCCTTGTTACATCACCCAGATCCTGAACTTCCCTTTACGGTAGAGGTCGACGCTTCCACCTCTGGAGTGGGTTCGGTACTGTCCCAAGCGGTCGGTGATCCTCCACTCCTCCATCCTTGTGCCTATTATTCTCGTAAGCTGTCACCGGCGGAACAAAACTATGACGTGGGGAACCGAGAATTATTGGCCATCAAACTAGCCCTGGAGGAGTGGCGTCATTGGTTTGAGGGTTCTAAACATCCATTTACCATCATCACCGACCATGCAGATATTCCAGTGAGGTCCACATTCACAAGCTGTGGGAAGTTTGCCTTTCGAATTATGCCATGCAATAATATGATGCAGCTGATAGAACAGAAGAACAACACTTACTTCCTAGAGAAATAGAAAAGATGAAATAAAAAACAAATAAATAAAAGCTGCATTTTTTGTACAAGAAATTACCTGCAGTGATATTTTTTTTTGTTTCCATCTAAAAACGATCAATATATTGATGACAGCACATGTTCTTACATAAAAAGAAAAATAAAGTAGATGTCTGATCTATTTAAACTATCATGTTGTTTTTCTGCTGTCATTCCCATTTCTTGACTTTAACAAAACTTGCTGTAACAACCTCATTTGTGTATAAAAACCAAATGAGTAAGAACTTCAAAAAAGTGCAGCCTTTTCCCCACTAATTTTCCTTTTGTTTTGCTCTCTTTGACAGATGTAATTTGATTTGTGTAATGCAACCTTTTGTTTCTTATTGTTATAATGAACACAAATAATATTTGTCTTCAGTTTGAAATTCTGTTCATTGTAGAAAGTGAAGCCATTTGTATTGTGTGTAGATTATTGAATTCTGCTTTTGCATGGGCACTTTTTGAAACCTGTTGTGAGGTCAGTCTGGTTTTGGTCATAAACCTTAGAAGATTCAGTTTTAGTAAAACAAACCAAGGTAATCTGGTAAGAATATTTTCTTTGGTAAAATGGCAAGCCCTAGCAATACATTTAGAAATTGTGTAGATCAGGTACTGATGATACACACGGTCTACACATCCTCTATTTGCAATCGAATTTGATTATATTATTAATGTATAATTTGATTATATTAGTAATGTATTAAAGGAGTAATGGACTATAATTATTAAAAAAAAAATAATAATAATAATAATTAATCCATTAATCCATTGCGTTTGTGCATTTACACTAAATGTATTTGGAATTAAAAGGTATAGATATAAAGCAACTGTGTGCCAAAGAGATTCATTTGGTTACAGTGACCATAAGAAAACAACCAAGCATCCTGATATTACAAACCTACCTTAATAAATTGAATTGAATGAATGGCAAATTCATGAGTAGGTTGTATGTTTGATCCCTTTGTTTCACTCTTTTAGTTCAGAATGTGGACGTCACAAGAAGATCTGTATTCTGCACATACTTGACAGTACAGAACTTTTTTTTTACAAACAGTGCTAGTGTGAGAATACTCACATACAGAGTACTAGGTTACATGCACTGAATAAAACCCAAGAATCCTATTCAAAAAGGTCTTTATAAAGTGTTTAGTGCCTTAAATGTCCCTTCAGTTTGATCATTATTCTAGCCTGTAATGTTTGCCATGTATGACCATGTAAAGGCAAGCAGAGATAATGAAAGAAAGAAAACAATATAAATACAACCAGAAACCAGGAACAAAAGAATATAGTGAAGCAAGAAGAGATTGATTAGCTGGTTTAGGTCTGTCTAGTAAGGGTTGGAGCTAAACTCTGCAGTTTGGGCACCCCTGGTCTAGATACTACCATGGATATAATACGCATTTATTTTTTGAGTTTTGATGAATGTTGATATAATTAGCTTTATCCGTTCTGATAAAATAATCTCCTGTAACCAGAGACACTGGTTAGCCAGACTCACCAATAATTACTAAAATAATTACCAATAATTTTCTTCTGCAAGTGACTTGTGGTTTTACACCTCAGCTGGTAGATGGCCATTAATCAAGCAATCTTTTATTTAGTTAAATCTATGAATGTGGCATGTAATGCTGCATTCACGCCATGTCATAATTCCGAGATGAAAACACGTGACATTCCACTCTATCTGAATTATGTGTTTCTATGGCAACACTATCAACGCCAAAGCCCTCATGTGTTCCTGAACTCGTAATTACAATTTGTAAACTCTAAATGTTTTTAGAATTCCGACTTAAACCAGTAGTGTTGGGTTCGAGTCGAGTCCGAGATGAGTCTGAGCCCAAAATGGGCCGAGTCGGACTCAAGTCCGAGTCCCAAAGGGCCGAGTCCGAGTCGAGTCTGAGTCCAACACTACTGTTTGTCAGTATCTTAACATTGTTTTAACCCAAAGGTTCCCAAACTCAGTTCTGGAGGGCCAGTGTTCTACAGAGTTTAGCTCCAGCCCCAATTAAACACACCTGAACCAGCTAATCAAGCTCTTACTAGTCATACTAGAAACCCTCTGGCAGGTGTGTTGAGGCAAGTTAGAGCTAAACCAAGGACCAGGACCGAGTTTGAGCACTCCTGTTTTTAACCTTTACAACTAGTAAAACGCAATGTCAATTGAAAAGCAAAAAGCAAAGAAAAACAAACCTCTAGATCTTGATTTTTGATTTCACAACATCTCATAATTAGTGTCCATACTCTGCTTAGCAAACTTAAAGTCAAGTAACAGAAGTTATGGCTGACTTATGTCTTGTGACATATTTCAGGGTGAAACAGGTTTTAGAATGTGATAAATTATAGGGTGGGACTTTATTCACTGATATAGTAAATGTATAAAGTCAAGGGTGGAGGTAAAGGAGTAGGTATCTTGGTGAATGGGACCTTAAGAGCAGAAAATGCACCTCTATTATTTCTGATTGTGGCTGTGTGTGTTTTGGGTTTTATATGACTTTCTTTTTTTTTTCTTGGATGAAAATGAGGTTGTGAGGGATAAACCTAGTCTTTACAATGATACACACTGTGTATAAAGCCCTACATATACTTTCCATAAGTCACAGCAAACTCACACCTGATTTATTTTTGAATGCATTTATAGTTACATTAATTACAATAAATTACATTATATAAAGAACATTTGATGATGTGCCATTGATTTATTAGAAAAACATGCACACCCAAGGTGGTTTTGGATCCGTTAAAACTATTGCTGCAAAGATGTTAGATAAATTATTTTTCTTTGAAGCTAGAAACTGCCACCATGTTTAAAAAATTATAATTTTAATACAGAAAAAAATAATCAAATAATGTAAGTGAAACTTTCTCAAGCTTGCTGAAAGCAAGTAAACACTCCAAGTAGGCCTACTTACAAACAAAAGGATAAATAAATATATTAATAAAAAAATATGAAAAAAAAAAAAATAGAATATTTTTTTTAAAATAAAATTTTTATTTTTATTATTATTATTTTTTTTTTTGTTTGTTTATTTTTTTAGGTAGGGTATAAAGGCTATTACAGAAATAGACTACTAGACATTTCTTAATAAATGTTAAAATAAAACCAAAAGCTTCACTACATTAAAGACGACTCTAACCCTGGTGAAAAAAACAGCATATGCTGGTAGGTATGTTTTGATGCTGGAATGCTGGTTAGGTTTTTCCACCAGGGAAGTGATTCAGTCAAAAAAAAAAGTGAGTGATTCTCTTTTTTCTTTTGTTTGATTAATATTTATGACGGGGTCGGCTGCTGCAGGTTTACGCTGCTGTCGCTTTAAGATCTGACGCACATATCAAATATTTTGACGCATTAGTGTTTCTCCCAGCTGTTCAGTTTTACTTAAGACAAAACCGACTTAATTTACATGAATAGCCTCTAAGACGAGCATATGTGTAGCAATAACAGACCCTTTTCAGGGGCGTAGCAACCGGGGGGACACACCTAAAGTCGAACACGCCTATGATGTTGAGGTGAAGAACCAATCATTTGACAAACAGACAGAATCACTAAAAGCAACAGCTGCCACCCAGCGGTGAGAGCAGAAATCTCTCTACTGGACCATGGGGACTTAAAGTGCCATAAAGATGAACTACCACTTGTAATCTCCCGAGGGCAGCAGCAAACCTTACTTGTCTTTCTGAGTTGCATAGGCCAGCATGTTCTAACTCTGGACATCACCGTCTTAACAGACTTTTTCAGGGAGTAGGGAGCAATAAATACTGTGTAGGGATCATGTCAATTGGAACACACTCATGTATTATCATTAAATGAAATATTATATGAAATATTATCATTAAAATTTAGTTATAAACATATAATTTCTGACTAGTTTAGCTTTTTTTTTCATGCTCACTACCATATGGACAAAGAAATGAACAAATAAATGGACAAATAAATACACAACTGTATAAAAAAGTGGAATTATTTAAATACTGACATACATAAATAAATGTGTAAATAGATGTGTAAATAAATAAATGTGGACAAAATACAATTGGGCCCTATACATAAGGAAATATAGGCCTACTTAGAAGGACTAATTTATTTATTCTTTTTTTTTGTATGATTTATTGGGTCTTTCTTATTATTCATTCATTTTTATTTTTTAATTTTATTTCTTATATTTTTTTTTTTACAACTGTTAGATCAGGTCCACACGCCAGACAATTAGGATCCAGCCCCGGACACCAGATCCCGTCAGAAAATATCAGTCTTTCGGTAACAGGACAACTAGTCAGCAAGCTGTAGTTACCCCAACCCCACTAACAAGCAGGTTTCTGTCAGTTATGAAGTTGACCGATGGAAGCCAGAAAAGAGCAGAAGCAGGAGACGAAGTGATGATGGTAAAAAAAAAAGGTATAACAGAATTTATTGAACAGTTTTAGTTGCTTATGTCTCAATGTTCAAACTTCGTCTGGGGAGTACAGCTCAAAGAACAATGATATATCAAACGGATTCAACATCCCATAAACCTTGAATTTCCATAAGCATCCCCGTTATCTATTTCTTAGTCCAAACAATTCATGAAACCCCACAATCATGGAACTGAACAATAATGAAAATGCAAAAGCAAGGAAAATAATAAGAAATATAAAATATAAAAACATATAAATGAATAATATATATGAATAAATACTTAAATAATCAAATAATTAAATATGAATTATGTGAATGACTAATGATTGTAAAATGATTATGAATAATTATGTAAATAAATGATTATAAATGAAATTAAAAACAAACATAAAATTTAAACACAACACAATAATTTGCATGGAAGGATCTAAGGATCCTTCACAACCTTGCAATTCCACAGGGTAGGCTAATGCAAAATAACCGTCCGGTTCGTAAATAAATTATTTTTTTTTCTGGTTTTGGTTTAGCACATTAGTTGAGTGCATAAAATATACATGAATGTAATAATAATGTATTTTTCCTAAAAAAAAAAAAACACACACACAGAAGGATAATAATCCATGACATTTCACAATTTGACAATTTTATTATCTTATAATAAATTCATTTAAAGTCATAAAGTCATTTAACTGATTCTATTACTTTAATAAGCATCAATAAAAGATCTTGGTAAAATAATCAGTCATCTATATTCTATAAAAAGTCTTCCAAAGAGACATCTGAAGCAGGGTTTTCAAATGTTTTGATGCCATCCACAACAAAATATGATGATTCACTTGCAGGACCCCAAAAGCATGCACATATTTTCATGTGTAAAACATTAATACAATGGCAGCTAAGTGCCCACTTTCATATTATATTTTCTGTACATTTTTAGAATACTATCAGATGTAAACCTAACAAAAAATATACAATTATAGCTGTTGGTTCAGTAAAATAATTCTGGTAAATATCATGACTTTCAACTGATCTATCTATTTATTAATTTAATTATTTTTACTTTTATTAGTCTTTTTTTTTTTTCGTTCTTTCCCTGATTTTTTTTAGGGTTGTGACATAGTAAACAAAATAAGTATACAATCAATCATACTCATGTGTTATTGATTTCAGCTGGTTTAGTACAGCATAGGTGCTATTGGTTCATCTGGAGTCTGAACTAAATATTTTTATGCCGCTTGGAAAAATCCAACATGGCATATTGAAAGAGCAATATTAGCATTTTCAGCTACAGCTGAAAGAAAATGAAGTCTTACAGAACACTATTGTACAGGTCATTAAGAATCCTCAGTAATAATCTGGACAGAAATTAATTTTAGTAATAAGGGTGGATTCACATTTTTTTAAGTGTAGATGGTCCTGATGCTGTTCTTTAACTTGCTGCTGTTGATCAGCGTTGAGTTGTTGTGATTGTTTCGCAGACCTTCTGATTCCACCAAAAACATTTAATCGTCCTAAAATGAAACAGTTTTTAAAGTTCAGTATTTACAAACGGTTGGAAGGCTGTATTATCCTAACTATGCTGTCACATAAATGGCACAATATAAAAGCATAAATACATACATAAATTTAAATAAATAATGCATACATATTTAAAAAAAAAAAAAGAATATTTACATATTTCATTAAGCTGCCTATGAAGAAAAGCAATGGGTTTTAAAAGCAAATATTAATATTTTTACAGACAGCTGAAAATTACTCACCTATCAGCAGAATGAGCAGAAACCCATTCACCAGCGCAGATATGATGATGATAATCTGATATTGTGTCTGATTCTGATCAATAAACTCCACCACTGTATGATTATTATTACCAGACAATGTTTAAACTGCACAGAATATTTCTTTATGAATGTTTTATTGGTGTAAAAAGGTGATACTGGTGTTGAGAATGATCGTAGAATCACTGTTGGAGGATCTGCTGTTCTCAGTAAAATCCAATAAACATTATTTTCATCAAGATCACAGTTTATGATCACATTTGATCCCAGATCTGTTACTAGATCTGCAACTGCATACTGACAGCAGATTAATACATCTGTAGGATTAAAAAAACAAATAAGATTACCCACGTTAAACCCATGTGATGCTTAACATAAAACTATCTGTAATTTTTAGTTTACAAAGCATGTAAGTGTATTGATATCATGTAATAAACTTACAGAGCTGAAGCTGAATGATCTTCATGATGTTGTTGTTCAGTATGAAATCTGTTTCCTTCCATATGACATTTGAGATGAAGTCACTGCAGCTCTGAACCAGAGACAGGAAGAAAAAAAAAACATCAAGGAGAGGAAGTCAAAGACAAATTTGCTCTGAATACAATCCTAATTCACCATCACCTTCATCAGTTCATTAAGATAATGCTCGTTTTATTTTGTCTTTTGTTGTGAGCACATGGTTCAGTTCTGATGCTCATGTGCCCATTATAGGAAGTGGACAGGGATCTCACTGACACTTTGACAGTGTCCATGTCCATGTGTCTTTTCTCTGATGATATGTTTACTCGCATAATATCACAGCACTAGCAAGCTACAATGATCCAGTCAACTGAAGATAAATAAAATCAAGCCCTACTTTTTATTTTCTTGTTCAAGAACCCGTTTCACTATACATCACAATAAGGAAGAAAAGACTATCACAAGCCCTTTCATGCAACCGACCGATTTACTCATAAAGACAGTCCCTTGCCGCCACCTATTGGTGTAACAATGTAACCTGCACTGAAATCTTAAAATAATCTCTTGAAGATCCAGAATACAATCATTTCCCAGAGGAATTAAGCAAGCTTCCCTCTGATGGTCATGTAAGTCAATATACTCAACTTTGGCAACAAAGTGTATATTGACAGACACTGATGTGACAGCAGAATCAAGATGAAAAGGAAACAAAGACAGGAGAATCAAAGACAGGAGCATGTGAGTCACATAAAACAGAGAGATTAACTAAATATTGATATCCTTTTTAAAAGTTTTTCTTTTTTTCAGAGTACTCACATGCACTGTATATTTACATGAACTGAAAAAGACAGAAGCCAATAATCTTACAGTCTTGATAAAGTGTTTATTGCCTTAACTGTCAGTTTGATAATTAGCCTGTTAGGTTTTCAATATATGAGTAAGTTACTTTAAAAAGTAATTAGTTATAGTTACTAGTTACTTCTCACAAATAGTAACTGAGTTATATGTCAAACAACTTGGATGCCCCCAATATTATATGTTAAATGAATGAAATAGACACTAAATAAAATAAATTATTATTATAAAACATTGTACACTAATCTACAATATTTTCATGTTGCTGTGGGACAATGGGAGAGACACCTATCAAATATTTTAATTATTGTAAATATGATCAACTCTATTGAAACATTGGCAATTGAATCACCATTGGCTATAGGGCTATTTTTTATTTTATTTTTATTATTATTATTTTTTTAGTTTAGGCCTATTCATCAGACTAATATTAAATATCTGATATATATATATATATACATATATATATATATATAAAGCTTAATGGCCCAGTTCTTTAAAATATCTGAAATATTGTAACAGGGAATGAGAGACGAGAGGCGAGCGGATCCATGTGCAAGCCTTTATTTAAGGGACGAGACAGATACATGGTCGAACAGGAAGGGTCAAACAGGAGCAAACAGGTGAAACGCAGGCAAGACGTAGAGAATAATCCTTAACAAGCGATAGTCCAAAAAGGCAGGCGGCTAGACAGTCGAAAACAAGATAACCAGGCGGGAGAAACAAAACACTGGGAACTAGGAACTCGGGAACCAGGAAACTAGGGAACGCTAACAATAATAAACACAACAATAACAATCCGTGACTTGGATGGGGAAAGACCGGGGCCTTTATAGTGACACTGATTGGTCACATGCGATGACACAATCAGCGTGAAGGATACTGGGAGATGTAGTCCAGGGTGTAAAGCAACAGTCAGTGTGAGATAAGGTGGGAGTGACCTCTGGTGGTGAGCGGGCCGCGGAACATCGACCAGATTCGTGACATAGCACCCCCCAGGAGCGGCTTCCAGACACTCAAGGGAACAACAGTCCAGGGTAGCGGTGGGGCGGGAGCGAGACAGGGCGAGGGCCAGGTTCATGTGGAGGGCCCAGTGATTGAGGCAGGATCGACAGAGCAGGTACCCTCCAGGGGGGACCGGAGGCGGAGCAGGAGGCGCAGGAGCCCTCCAAGGCGGAGCAGGAGGCGCAAGAGCCCTCCAGGGCGGAGCCAGAGGCAGAGCAGGAGCCCTCCAGGGTGGAGCAGGAGGCAGAGCAGAAGGCGCAGGAGCCCTCCAGGGCGGAACAGGAGGCAGAGCAGGAGGCGCTGGGGCCCTCCAGGGATTCAGCCAGATTCGTGACAAATATCTACACTTAGCTTCAATCAGTGATATATATTATGATAATTTAGCATTAAATTTGTAAATGCATATTTGTCATGTTGACTAAACTTGGTGGGGGTGCTTAAGATATTGTTTGTCAGTGTTATTAATACCTAATGTATTAATACCTGCTATAATAAATAGCTTTTAGAATAAAAACATCCTCAAACCTTCATTGAAGTTAATATATGAAGAGTTCAGATGCAAAACCAGCTAAAAGCCATCTCAGTTAAAAATGAGATAATGATACTGAGTGAATGCTCCTGACACATAGTACATGTCCATCAAATACTTTTACTTCAAACTCGCTAAATTCCAGCCTCAGTCCAATCAGAAGTGCCAGTACTTACATAGAAAACTTATACAAAGTTGCCAGAAAGAAATGCTCATTTTAAAGTAATACGTCAGATGGATTTTAGCTGGTTTTACACTCTTCATATTTTGGTGTGTGTACCATTATTTTAAACATATTATGTTTAGGTTTTACACATATGCAGAGTTCAGATGCAAAAGCCTCTAAATCCATTTAATAAGTACTGGCACTTCTGACTGGGCTGAGACTGGAATTTAGCAAGTTTGAAGTAAAAGTATTTGATGGACGTATACTATGTGTCGAGAGCATTCACTCAGTATCATTATCTAATTTTTGACCGAGATGGCTTCCCCTTCAGGAACTCGAGCTGCGTCAAGCTACGCTTTGGGGGAACGCCTTCAGCGTGCACATGCTCTGAATCACATGTGTAATCAGTCCAATAGAGAAGCGGGACGTCAAAGGCGGGGGTGACGTCACAGACCAGGAAGCTATAAAGCACGTGCGCTGGAACCAGCATTCAGCTTCTTTCATTCAGCGAAGCGCTCTGTGTGTGTGTCTGTCTACGTGCATGTGTCTGTTTTTCGGTACTAGTTCGTACCACTTTATTTTGAGACACAATGCCTAAGAAAGTGCAAAAAGAGAAACACACCGATAAAAGCAAGCCACGTTTCAAGCCGTGTGTTCCTCCCTGCTCGCGTTTTATTCCGAGCGGGGATACACACAGTTTGTGCGTGGTTTGCTTGGGAGCGGATCACGCAGAGCCCGCATTGCGAGCGTCTTCCACTGCGTGCTCTCCGCTCCCGGAAGACTCTCTTTAAGGAGGGAGCCTTCACTAGCGTTCCTCGCGGGTCTGGTCACGCTTCCGCCAAGGCGGAGCGGCGATTACACTCGTGGGGTTCGCAGTTGGATCTGCTGAAGGGAATGGAGACGGGTGACCCCCTATCTCCTTCCTCACCCGGTAGATCTGGGGCTCGTTCCCAGGGATTGGAAGCCCGCTCTGCGGCTACTTCCCCCCAGGGGACAGCCTCAACGCTTCGGATTTCTTCCTCCGAGGAGGTGGAGTCTGAATGCGTTGAGGTGGCCCCAACTTCGAAAGAGACCGCCCGCGCCATTGGCAGGTCTATGGCAGCTATGGTGGCAGCGGAGAGACATCTTTGGTTGACCCTGTCTGACATGAAGGAGAAAGACAGGGTCTTCCTTCTCGACGCCCCTCTTGCGCCTTCTGGCCTGTTCGGCGACGCCATCAATTCCGTTGTCGAGCCTCGTAAACAAGCGGCGGCGTTTCAGCGGTTTCTCCCTCGTCGCATTCTAACTCTGGGGGCTGCTGGGCGGGAGCAGCCTCAGTCGAGTACCAGCTCCTCATACAGGGCAGTTCAGAAACAGAGCGTCGCTTCTCGTGCTCCTCCGCAGCGGGACCAAGAACAGCGGCGCTCGAAGCCGGGGGCTTCTAAGTCGAGGCCCGACCTGAGGGTTGTGCTTCAGGCTAAGAAGTCCTCGGCGAAGCGGCCCCAGTGGTGCAGGACCGCTGAGGGCAGCCCCTGCTGGGGAAGGCCGGATTCCACCGCATTCCACGGTGTCCGCCTCTCCTCAGTGCCCTCAGGAGACCATCTTGCGCACCCTGCCGGTGTTCCAGGACGCAGTGGTCTCCGGCGAGCCTATACCTCAGTCTCTTCTGCCGCTAGCAGTTCACACAAATCCAGAGGCTGGTCTCGAGAGACTGGTTCCCCTAGTAGATTATTTGGCAGTGTGGGAGCTACTGCCAAATGTGTCTGCATGGGTCCTGCGCACTGTAGAGCGAGGCTATCGCATCCAATTCGGTGCTCCGCCGCCACCTTTCAACGGGGTCTTTCCCACCGTGGTGAGCCCCGAGCAGGGTCTGGTAATGGAACAAGAAGTAGTAACTCTGCTGAGGAAGGTGGCCATCGAGGTGGTCCCTCCTCGCGACAGGGAGTCCGGGTTCTACAGCCGGTACTTCATTGGTCCGAAGAAGGATGGGGGTCTGCGCCCTATATTAGATCTAAGGTTACTGAATTCAGCAGTAATGAGATTGAAGTTCAAAATGTTAACTATCAGTCAAGTAGTGTCACAGATCAGGTCCGAGGACTGGTTTGTGACGATAGATCTGAAAGACGCATACTTCCATATCTCCATCCTTCCTCAACAAAGGAAGTTCCTGAGGATTGCTTTCAGGGGCGAAGCTTACCAATATCGAGTTCTTCCGTTCGGCCTAGCACTCTCCCCCCGCACTTTTACGAAGTGTGTGGATGCTGCTCTGGCTCCGCTGTGACTCCGGGGCATCCGCATACTCAACTACATCGACGATTGGTTGATTCTAGCTCAGTCGGAGCTCATGGCGGTTCAACATCGAGATGTTGTTCTCGCTCACATGAAAGAGCTGGGGTTGAGACTGAATGCCAAGAAAAGTATGCTGTCTCCATTACAGAGAACCACTTATCTAGGCGTGGTGTGGGATTCGACCACGATGTAGGGACGTTTGTCACCTGCTCGGATCGAGTCGATCCTCACTGCAGTCGAGAAATATTAAAAGTAAAAGAAGTAAAAGAAGGCCGGTCACTCACTGTCAAGCAGTTCCAACGACTGCTGGGTCTGATGGCAGCTGCGTCCAACGTGATACCTTTTGGCCTGCTGTACATGAGACCCCTTCAGTGGTGGCTCAGGACGAAGGGGTTCTCCCCGAGGGGAAACCCGTTCCACATGATCAAGGTCACGCAGCGATGCCTACGTGCCTTAGACATGTGGAAGAAGCCTTCGTTCCTGTCTCAGGGCCTGGCTGTAGCGTGACGCTAGCGATGGATGCATCTCTCACCGGTTGGGGTGCGTTCATGAGTGGCCACCCCGCCCGCGGTCTGTGGAGTGGTCGCCATCTCTCGTGGCACATCAACTGCCTGGAGATGCTGGCCGTGTTTCGAGCATTGAAACACTTTCTCCCAGACCTAATAGGCCGCCATGTGTTTGTGCGCACCGACAACACAGCGGTGGTCTATTACATCAACCACCAGGGAGGTCTGCATTCGCACCCCTTGTACAAGCTGGCGCACCAGATCCTTGTGTGGTCCCAGGACAAACTCCTCTCACTGAAAGCAGTGCATGTGCCTGGGCATCTCAATATGGGAGCAGACATCCTGTCGAGGCAGGGGCCGAGGCCCGGGGAATGGATGCTTCACCCCGAGGTGGTGAAGCAGATTTGGAGGGTTTTTGGCCAGGCTCAGGTGGACCTCTTCGCGACTCAAGAGAATGCGCAATGTCCTCACTGGTTCTCTCTGACTCATCCAGCTCCACTGGGGCTGGATGCCATGGTACAGACGTGGCCGAGGCTTCGTCTGTACTCCTTTCCCCCGATCGCTCTGCTCCCGGGAGTTCTGGAGAGGGTGCGCCGGGACGGTGTCCGTCTTCTATAAAAAGCCCTGTACTGGCCGGCCCGAGCATGGTTCTCGGACCTGGTTTCCCTCCTCGACGGCTCTCCTTGGGAGATTCCCGTCAGGAGGGATCTCTTCTCGCAAGCACGAGCCACCATCCTTCACTCTCGCCCGGAGTTGTGGAAGTTGTGGGTGTGGCCTCTGAGGGGGCACACCTCATAGCTTCCGGTCTCTCAACCGAGGTTGTTGAGACCATTCTCCATTCCAGAGCTCCCTCCATGAGGAAACTGTACGCCCTGAAGTGGAAACTTTTCACTTCATGGTGCGGACACCACCAGCAGGACCCAGTTAACTGCCCAGTTGGTACAGTGCTGGAGTTCCTGCAGGATCGGCTTTCCGCAGGGCTAGTCCACTCCACTTTTAAGGTTTACGTGGCGGCTATAGCGGCCTACCACGCCCCGATTGGTGGCCTTTCTGTGGGCAAAGCCCCCCTTATAGTACGTTTCCTCCGCGGTGCGCTGAGGCTGAGGCCTCCAGTACGGCCTCGAGTCCCTACCTGGGACCTCGCCGTGGTGCTTGAGGCTCTTTGTAGGCCTCCTTTTGAGCCTATTGAAGAGTCCTCGGATCGTCATCTGTCGGTTAAGACTGTTCTTCTCTTGGCTTTAACATTCTTAAAGAGAGTAGGAGATCTTCAGGCCCTCTCTGTGGCCCCTTCCCACCTAGAGTTTGCCCCTGGCATGGCTAAAGCTTTCCTTTATCCCAGACCAGGGTATATCCCGAAGGTCCCTTCTTCAGCACCACGGCCTGTCGTACTCCAGGCCTTCTGTCCTCCTCCCTTCCGGGAGCCAGACCAGCAGAAGCTTAATTGTATGTGTCCAGTTCGAGCGCTGGACACATACGTCGACAGAGCTGCCCTGTGGAGGAAGTCTGATCAGCTTTTTGTCTGTTATGGGCCCCCAAAAAGGGGTCTTCCAGCTTCCAAACAATCACTTAGTCGCTGGATAGTGGATGCTATAGCTATAGCTTATGAGTCCTCGGGCCTTCCCTCTCCTTTGGGGGTTAAGGCCCATTCTAGTATTTCTGCCTCAAAAGCTTTTATTTCGGGTGTTCCTATTCAGGACATCTGTGATGCTGCGGGGTGGTCCACACCCCTGACCTTTGTCAGGTTCTATAACCTAGACCTGCGAGTCGCTCCTGGCTCTTTTGTCCTTCGTCCTAGCACACACTAGGCAGGGACTTGGAATTATGGGGGCGTGGGCATATCGTTCCCCAAAGTGTCGCTTCACGCAGCTCGAGTTCCTGAAGAGGAACGTCTCAGGTTATGACTGTAACCCCGGTTCCCCGAAGGGAACGAGACGCTGCGTCTCGTGCCATACTTCCTGCATCCCTGCGAGCGTTCGCTTCTTTCTTAAGCTGAATGCCGTTTCCAGCGCACGTGCTTTATAGCTTCCTGGTCCGTGACGTCACCCGCCTATGACGTCCCGCTTCTCTATTGGACTGATTACACATATGATTCAGAGCGTGTTCACGCTGAAGGCGTTCCCCCAAAGCGTCGCTTGACGCAGCGTCTCGTTCCCTTCGGGGAACCGGGGTTACAGTCGTAACCTGAGACGTTTTAGCTGGTTTTGCATCTGAACTCTTCATATGTTAATGCACAGCACATTAGATAATTTCCACCACATTGCACAAAATGAGTAGAAGGTTTCAAATTCAAATCCTCTTCTGGTTTTTATGAAATCAAACTGAACAAATTAAATACTTGTATGCAGCCTCCCTAACCTTTTCTACCTAAACACTATTTTTGTACTAAAACAGTATTTTTATGAACAATAATAACAATAAAAAGTAAAATAACTTTAGCAAAAACATTGTTAAACTTGTTTTGAGGAAATATAAGTCTTCAGAAATGTTCTCTCGTAGTTTTATTATGCATCAAATTACAAAATATACAAACATTTATACACAAAACTATTGAAGGGTTATAATATGTAATATTCAGACATAACATTTAGCGAATTCTCTCATTCACTGCCATTAACAGCATCTTTATGAATGTGTTTGTCTCACACTTGAGAACACAATGTGAGTTGTTGCAGAGAATGGACCTGGGCTACTTTTGTATTGAACTTAGTAGAATTTTGGCATTTGGTCACAAATGTTGTGAGACTCCTTGTTCATGCAAAAATGTTACTAGATTATCAGACAATTAATTGCAAAGTAAATGTTTAAAAATGCAAACAGATATTTAGTGCACTGAAGCAAATTATTTAAAACACTAATTTTATTTATTTATTTATTTATTTATTTTTATTTGGTACTTACATGCAGTTGCACAGTATATTTACAGGAACTTGAACATTGAATTCCCAACAGTCATTTAATGGAGAAACGAGACCCAGAGTCTGAGAACAGAACTGAAACTTTCCCCGTGGACTTTCTGAGAGGAAACTTCTTTATCAAACTCAACAATACGGGAAAATACATCTGCCTCATCTCATTTGAACTTTAGACTGCACAGCTAATCATTAACCAATAAAATAGCATTATTTTTCAGTTTAAATAAAGTTGAATGCTTTGAAATTACAGGGAAACTTTGTTTAAAATCTAAGAGCCTCGTTTTTCATGTTGTTTTTCTTTGTATATATGTTCAATATTTAAAAAAATTGTGAAAGTTAATGAGTTGAAGTTTTTTTTTGGATATTTGCAATGTTGAATGTTGGATATTTGCAAATGGAAAAAAGAACAAAATGGGTAAGGTTTCAAATTCAAATCCTCTTCTGTTTTTTATGAAATCAAACTGCACAAATTAAATTCCTGTATGCAGCCTCCCTAACCTTTTCAACCTAAAAAATATTTTTTACACTAAAACAGTATTTTTATGAACAATAATAACAATGAAAAGTAAAATAACTTTAGCAAAAACATTGTTAAACATGTTTTGAGGAAATATAAGTCTTCAGAAAATTTGTCTTGTAGTTTTATTATGCATCAAATTACAAAATATACAAACATTTATACACAAAACTATTGAAGGGTTATATGTAATATTCAGACATAACAGCATCTTTATGAATGTGTTTGTCTCACACTTGACAACACACTGTGAGTTGTTGTGGACAATGGACCTGGGCTACTTTTGTATTGAACTTAGTAGAATTTCGGCATTTGGTCACAAATGTTGTGAGACTCCTTGTTCATGCAAAAATGTTACTAGATTATCAGACAATTAATTGCACAGTAAATGTTTAAACATGCAAACAGATATGTAGTGCACTGAAGCAAATGATTTAAAACACTAATTTTATTTGTTTATTTATTTATTTTTATTTGGCACTTACATGCAGTTGCACAGTATATTTATAGGAACTTGAACATTGAATTCCCAACAGTCATTTAATGGAGAAATGAGATCCAGAGTCTGAGAACAGAACTGAAACTTTCCCCGTGGAGTTTCTGAAAGGAAACTTCTCTATCAAACTCAACAATACGGGAAAATACATCTGCCTCATCACAGTTGAACTTTAGACTGCACAGCTAATCATCAACCAATAAAATAGCATTATTTTTCAGTTTAAATAAAGTTGAATGCTTTAAAATTACAGAGATACTTTGTTTAAAATCTATACTTAAATATTTTCAGGTATATTCAGTGAAGACAAAGAGCCTCGTCTTTCATGTCGTTTTTCAAGCTTTCTTGTTTATGATTGTGGCTGCAGGAAAAAAGCACCGGTTTTGTTCAAAGTCTTCATACATCGTGGAGAAGACCACCTCAGTATACTAAAAGAGCAACAAGGCAGCCAGTATTGGCATTATTATGTATCTGTATCTGGTTTGTGATACAAACACAGAGTCGTTTGTACATAGTACAAGTGTAAAAGTAATCTTAAAAGTAATTAATAATTAAATAAATGTACATAAAAAATAGATGGTTTTGCATAACTTACCACTGTCTTAGGCTTTCCAAGTTGTTCCAGAGGTATAAACTGAGTCTGCTCTAAATATTCTTCTCAGTGTTTTAAATTTTCTCTGGAGTAGCAACATACACAACCTGGCAAGAGCCGAGAATTATTGTCACATTTTTACGAACAGAGTAATTTCATTATATTAATGAACAGAACTCACCAATCACCACAAAGAGCAGAACACCATTCATCAGACCAGATAGGATGATAATAATCATCCATGGTTTCTGAATCTGGTCATTATAATTCACCACCGTATGATTCTGCTCAATATACTTCACCACAGTGTGATTCTGACACTCAAGGAATTTAGTTGGTTCTGTACAAAACAGTTTTACATTCAAATAACCAAAGCATTAAACATCCATATAGACTGATTAATGAATGCTCACTCACCAATGATTTGAAGTCTGGTGCCGTTGCTGAATTGTGGAGGTGCCTCTGTGGTCATGCAGTAATAATCACCTAATTCATCAATAGTGACATTTCTTATGAATAGACGATGTTTAGGTTGCACTAAGTATTTGGATCTGAAATGTGCTTTGTAGTAAAAAGGAGTTGGTGAAGTTGAAAATAACCGTAATATCATAACCGGAGGATTTGGTAGCTTTAGTAGCATCCAATAAATCTCTTTATCTTCTAGATCACAGTTTATGGACACATTTTGTCCCAAATTTGTTAGTTCTGTTAATGTTTCCACAGCTTGACACCATACTAGCAGACCTACAAGACACACACACACACACACAAAAAAAAAAACAAAAAAAAAAAAACGATGTATACTTCTTTGACAATAAATAAATTAATAATTAATTAATAAATTAAGTTACTCTATACTTACAGATAAAATGCTGGATGATTTTTTGTGTCATTTCTGCAACTAAAATACATTGAGAAGTTGAAATCTGGATGCTCAAGAAGGCTTTAAGATAATGTAATTCAGAGCTTCGAAACCCCACAGAGGTTTCAAAGGAAATCACCCTCATAAACCATACCTACCAGATTTAAAGGAACAGTTCACCAAAAATAGCCATCCAAGATATAGAGAAGTTTGTTTCCCCGCTGATACACATTTGGAGAAATCAGTTGTATGTTGGGTCAATGTAAAGGATTTAAGTTGAAATAACATTGTCTCATTTTATGTTACATAATCTTGATTGAACTAGGTTATAACAACAAAGTTAGAATTATAGGTAGTATCAGATAGAAAAACCTCCTTAAAGCAACAACTGCACAGGTTCACTTTGTACAGTATACATTTCTCCAAATCTGATCATATGAAAAAACACTCATCTACATCTTGGATGGCCTATGGAACTATTTTTTTAACAGTAAGATCATCATTATTATATATACATGTCAAATATTGCCCGAAGATTAATTAGGGTTGGAGTTGGACACTGAAGGGCTGCGGGATCATTTGAAGCTGCATTTAAACTGCATTTTGGAAGTTCAAAATCGGGGCAACAATTCAGTCCATTATATGGAGAAAAATGCTGAAAAGTTTTCCTCAAAAAACATGATTTCTTTACGACTGAAGAAAGAAAGACACGAACATCTTGGATGACAAGGGGGGTGAGTTCATTAAATGTGAATCTTTGTTTTGGAAGCAGACTTCTCCTCTAATAAATGCTGTAGTATTGTTAATAATTGGTTCATATTAACTAATGTTACCTAATGAACTTTATTATAAAGTGCTACTTTATAATTATACATTATACATATACAATTTACTAACAAGAGTAAAGTTGTCAAAACATCTACTCTTCATATTCTTAGAAATGTGATGAAGCAGCTGAACTCTCCTGCATCAGCACGGGTGAGATTATTGAGTTTGATGGAGAAGTTTCTTCTCACATACTCCTCAGGGAAAGTTTTGATTCTGTTCTTGTATTGTGGGTCCTGGTCTGCCATTGAATCTTTGCCTTTAATAATGTCATAAACATGTGTTCTGCCATTCTGTCTCCAGTGCACATTAATGTCTTCAAGCTTAAAATCATGTTCAGCTGAAGAACACGGCAGCACAACAGAACTGCCAATGAAACCCTCTACTGTGTTCTGCAGAGACACTGAAATGACACAAACTTTTACTGTGAACACACAACACACTGTGGTATTGAATGATCCTTTAAATTTAGGTTGTCTTGTTCTTACCTTTATTTATCACCACCCCAAATACACAGAGAAAGAAGCAACTGCAGAAACAGAAAAAAAATGTACCTGTAAGTTTATCACTCAGTATAGCATCACAGTAATTCAGTAGTGCAGATCGGTAGAAAATATAGTTTGTTAATTGTTAAAAAGAAATCTTTCGGGCAAGACACTTCTCAGAACTGGGGAAGAATGTCTTTATCATTTGTGACCCTGGACCACAAAACATAAAGGTATTCAGAACCTGAAAGTGGAATAACTAAACATTGATGTATGGTTTGTTAGGACAGGACAATATTTGGCTGAGATACAACTATTTGAAAATCTGGAATCTGAAGGTGCAAAAAATCAAAATATTGAGAAAATTATCTTTAAAGTTGTTCAGATTAAGTTCTTAGCAATGCATATTACTAATCATAAATTAAGCTTTCATATATTTACAGTAGGAATTTTACAAAATATCTTCATGGAACATGATCTTTACTTAATGTCCTAATGATTTTTGCCATAAAAGAAAAATGAATCATTTTGACCCATACAATGTATTTTTGGCTATTTCTACAATTATACCCCAGCGACTTAAGACTGGTTTTGTGGTTCAGGGTCACATTTGATAAATAATTACTATAATTGTAAAAATTAATTAAATTATTAGTTAAATCTGAATTAATGGTTTGTTAATAAAGTATAGGCCTGTATATAATACTTACATTTATATAGTATAACTTAAATATTCAGTCATTGGATTTGTTAGTCGTTGTTCATCTAAATTGTCAATTTACCAAACATATTTCCATTTATTTCTCTTAATAATTGGATGTTGCATCATCATGATCATCCTGTACCTGAACTCATCTCTAAATATGTTACTGTTTCAGAATAAATGGTGAACTGTCTACCCTAAATACACTGTAAGACTAAATACTAACGATGAATCAAAATTAAATGCACAAACTGTTTTCAAAAGGTTCACGATAGTATACATGATGCTAATGCTAATTGCTAATGCACAAATGAAAACAAAATGTAAAGATACTTCTCTGCAGATAAACTTGTTAATCATTTATTAACCAATTCATGTTCAATGATCATGATCAATGTACTAATTCATGTACTACTTAATGATGCCTAAAAGTTTTTCCTGTAAATGAAGTAATTGAGGGCCAGAAGAAACAAGGCCAAAGACAGACACTGTAACGAGAGACCGAAGACTAGAAATGAATGAGATAGAAGTTTTACTTACAACATACTGCACCTGTTGATCATTAATTCCTATGATTATTCAATTATGTTGTATTAATTAATACTTTTTTTTTTTTTTTTACAAATATTTTAAAAGTATAGATAACAAGCTTCAAACTGTAGCGTAAGCTACTCCTTCCAGCGTAAGCTAAGTCCACGTGCTTCTCGATGACGCAAGTTTACATCCAGTGCCGTGAAACGATCAGACATGCGCACCTGATATTGTTTCGTTTTTTTTAAGCATATTAGTGCAGTTGACTATCATTTGCTCTAGAGGGAATGTTTGATCTCTTACTCTTGACCTTCTACTGAATCTTCAACATTATAAACATTGTACATGTTTCTGCTGTCAATCACTGTGTCATTCATGACTTTCAGAGATATGGGAACTGATCATTAAAGACAAATATATCTTTATATATATATATAATAGTGATTTTTAACCTTACAGATAAGAAGAAAATTAACTAAATGAGTAAAATTGAATTATTACCTCACATAAAGATGAGAGAGAAGCTTCTTGTAATTGTTTCCTCTGGGAAAATGTTGTGTTCTGAATCTGGATCCTCAAGAAAAACATTTCTCTGAATGATGATGTCTTATATTCCTGCTATCACTGAGTCTTCAATGCTCTGTTGTGTCGTGACTTCAGTTTATTATCACTGTACAGGATAGGAATGCAAATATTCCAGCGACGTCCAGATTTATGATCTGTGTGAAGTTTGCCTTTCCCATGCAATAATCTCATGCAGCTGATACAACAGAAGAACAACACTTACTTCCTAGAGAAATAGAAAAGATGAAATAAAAACAACTGAGGCTCATTGGACATACGTGCCTCTATATACATTTCTGCAAACCTGAAAAAACGTACCTGTATGTATGAATCACTGCAGTTTCAGGTTAAAATGAACGCTAGAGGCAGTAACTTTGAATCCTTTTCACACATAGTATGATTTACAAGCAGAGTTTTGATTAATAAAGCCTAATTTTCAGACGATTACTACTGCTGAATATTATATTATGGTTTTAAAACAATTGTAACATCCTGTGCGATATGAAAATTGATACTTTAGAACGTTGTCGTCACATATACAGCTTCATATACATGAGTTTTCTAACGTAGTCAGTGATACGGCGTTGCACTTAGGTGATGAAGCTTCGGTTCGCACCCGTGAAACTACGATTCGACAAAACAGCTCAAATCTGAATGAGGAAGTAAAAATAGCAATTTGTTTTGTCTAATGCACCTTTTGTTTCTTATTGTTATATTGGACACAAATAATATTTGTCTTCAGTTTGAAATACTATTCATATAAAGCGAAGCCACTTGTATTGTGTGTAGAGTATTGAATTCTGCTTTTGTATGGGCACTTTTTAAAACCTGTTGTGATTGTGAGGTCAGTCTGGTTTTGATCATAAACCTTAGAAGATTCAGTTTTAGTAAAACAAACCAAGGTAATCTGAATTGGTTTCCTGACTGGGGCTGTGATTTTTTTTTTTTTAACGTGGTAAGAATATTTTCTTTGGTAAAATGGCAAGCCCTAGCAATGCATTTAGAAATTGTGTAGATCAGGTACTGATGATACACACGGTCTACACATCTTCTATTTGCAATCAAATTTGATTATATTATTAATGTAGACATATTAAAGGAGTAATGGACTATATTTATAAAAAACAATATTTTTTTGTGATTAATCTATTGCGTTTGTGCATTTACACTAAATGTATTTGGAATTAAAAGGTATAGATATAAAGAAACTGTGTGTGCCAAAGAGATTCATTTGGTTACAGTGACCATAAGGAAACAACCAAGCATCCTGATATTACAAACATACCTTAATAAAAAATTTAATGGAAAATTCATGAGTAGGTTGTATGTTTGATCCCTTTGTTTCACTCTTTTAATTCAGAATGCAGACGTCACAAGAAGATCTGTATTCAGCACATACTTGACAGTACAGATTTTTTTTTTTTTTACAAACAGTGCTAGTGTGAGAATACTCACATACAGAGTACTAGTTTACATGCACTGAATAAAACCCAAGAATCCTATTCAAAAAGGTCTTTATAAAGTGTTTAGTGCCTTAAATGTCCCTTCAGTTTAATCATTATTCTAGCCCAGGGGTGCCCAACCCTGTTCCTGGAGATCAACTTTCCTGCAGAGTTTAGTTCTAACCCTAATCAAACACACCTGTCTGTAATTATCAGTTGCTCCCTGAGATCCTAATTAGCTGGTTCAGGTGTATTTGGTCAGGGTTAAAGCTGAACTCTGCAGGAAAGTCGATCTCCAGGACCTGGGTTGAGCACCCCTGAAGTAGCCTAATGCATGGATCACGGAAGGGCCGCCCGGGCCTGGGCCCATATGGATTATTCATTAAAAGCACGTCCAGAGAGGAGATGGTGAGTCAGGATGCTGGAGTCAGGAACTTAACCCTTGGGACACTGACTCAGACAACACTGGTTTGTTGATAAATAATTAAAATATCTCCTTTCTATTTCCCCCGACACATTCATTGTAATTACGTTTGCCGGAGCTGTGTGGGAAGTTTCAGCCCATTGCGTGCGCTTGAACGCGGATCTTCCAGCTGCGCAGATTTTCTGCTGCTGACAGTGACACTAAAGGCTTTCGGAGTCGCTATCGAAAGTGAAGTCTCGTGTTGTTTCCACCAGTGCAGAAATTTGTTTTCATCACCATAATTGGTGTATGTATAAAATATAAAAATAAGGATAAGCCTAGAACAGGCCCGAAGCCCGGCCACATCTGAACTATGACCTGAAAATTGTCCTGATGCCCAGACTTATTTATAACATTTTAGATATTGTATAAATTGACCCATTTATAAAGTTAAACAAAACATTTTTAACTAATAACTATACTATTAATATTGCTTTTAATATTAAAATGTAGACTAAAATGTAGACCCCCCACCCCCCCACACACACCTTCCCGGGCCCCCCCCTTCTTTTGATACGTTCCGTGATCAATGGCCTAATGGACAAGACTTAAAAACACATGCAAATACTAAATAATGCTTTCGTGATAATGCATCAAGTCAGTGACATTTCCGTCAACTGTCTCCGGACTCGGATGGACTCTGTATATTTTCAGAGTCCGAAAGGCTCAAGTCTGAGTAAAAATGCACTTGAGTCCGTGACAAGTCCGAGTCACATAGAAATTGTACTCGAGACCGGACTCGAGTCCGAGTACCCCAACTCTGTAAACCAGTTACAGATGTACCACGTGATCGCCGTCAGGTTCGTTTTGGCACTACTTACCTCCGAGTCCGACAACATGGAAAGCTATAGGTGTGTTCGACTTAACGCACCACTGCGCAGCTCGATCAAATTCTGACTTGAAGCAGTGCATGCCGGTTAGAAATTTTGTCCGACTTGAGGCGGCGCCGACGCTTTGTGACTGTCACGCGTGTCATCAAAGTACCGAGATAGTGATTCGAGAGCAGCGACTCAGTCGGCGCAGTTTGTTCAGAGCTGCTGCAGGAGCTCTGATGACCACATGACTGTTTCATGATTGGCCAGATTCACCGCATGACAATGATCACGTGTGTTTTGGGTTTATTCTAACATCCTCCAGTCTGATAATGCTGACAAATCTCTGCTTTTAGAACAATAAAAGTGTTTTTACTGTACAGTAGTTGCAATGTTATATTGAGTCACATTTATTCATAAAACACTGATAAAAGCATAAATAACCACAATTTATTAGTATTTAAATATTACAGTCACGAGGCGTCAGTGCCGCCTCAAGTCGGACAAAATTTCTAACCGGCATGCACTGCTTTAAGTCAGAATATGATCGAGCTGCGCAGCGCTGCGTTAAGTCGAACACACCTAAAATCGAACACGCCTATGATGTTGAGGTGAAGAACCAATAATTTGACAAACAGACAGAATCACTAAAAGCAACAGCTGCCACCCAGCGGTGAGAGCAGAAATCTCTCTACTGGACCATGGGGACATAAAATGACATAAAGATGAACTACCACTTGTAATCTCACGAGGGCAGAAGCAAACCCTACTTGTCTTTCTGAGTTGCATAGGCCAGCATGTTCCAACTCCGGACATCATCGTCTTAACGGACTTTTTCAGGGAGTAGGGAGCAATAAATACTGTGTAGGGATCATGTCAATTGGAACACACTCATGTATTATCATTAAATGAAATAATATATGAAATATTATCATTAAAATTTAGTTAAACATATAATTTCTGACTAGTTTTTAGTTTTAGCTTTTGTTTCACACTCATTACCATATGGACAAAGAAATCAACAAATAAATGCACAAATAAATACACAACTATATAAAAAAGTGGAATTATTTAAATACTGACATACATAAATAAATGCGTAAATAGATGTGTAAATAAATAAATGTGGACAAAATACAATTGGGCCCTATACATGAGGAAATATAGGCCTACTTGGACTAATTTATTAATTTTTTTTTTTATGATTTATTGGGTCTATCTTATTATTCATTCATTCATATTTTATATTTTTATTCATATATTTATTTTACAACCTTCCAATTCAGGGTAGGCTAATGCAAAATAACCATCCGGTTCATAAATAAATTATTCTTTTGAACAGGTTCTTGATTGGACTGAGCCGTCTGAAACAGTTTGCGGCTCGAGCAGCATAGATTTACAAGATGCAAAACTCACTTTCTTAACAGTCACCCCGACTCGAGATGAGCCAAAAAAAGTGCTAAATGTGCACTAAATGTGTAGATCTAGTAAACAATGAAAGCAGACATACTGCAGTGCTGTTTTTTCATTTGAGGTTTAGACAACCGTGAGAACTTTATAAACATAAAGGTACTGGAAACTCATTTAATATTTATGACGCGGTCATAAGGCCATAAGACCAGTGGAACATTTCTTTTTCTGGTTTTGGTTTAGCACATTAGTTGAGTGCATAAAATAAACATGAATGTAATGATGTATTTTTTCCTAAAAAAAAAAAAACACAGAAGGATAACAAGCCATGACATTTCACACTAACAGATTTTATTATATTATGGTCATTTAACTGATTCTATTAACTTCAATAAGCATCAATAAAAGATCTTGGCAAAATAATCAGTCATCTATATTCTATAAAAAGTCTTCCAAACTTCCAAGAGTAATAAACTCCTAATTCATCAACAGTCACGTTAATTATTACTAGACGATGTTTAAACTGCACTGAATATTTCTTTATGAATGTTTTATTGGTGTAAAAAGGTGATACTGGTGTTGAGAATGATCGTAAAATCACTGTTGGAGGATCTGGTGTTTTTTGCAAAATCCAATAAACCTCCTTTTCATCAAGATCACAGTTTATGGTCACATTTGATCCCAAATCTGTTACTAGATCTGCAACTGCATACTGACAGCAGATTAATACATCTGTAAGATTAAAAAAATAAATAAGATTACCCACGTTAAACCCATGTAATGCTTAACATAAAACTATCTGTAATTTTTAGTTTACAAAGCATGTAAATATATTGATATCATGTAATAAACTTACAGAGCTGAAGCTGAATGATCTTCATGATGTTGTCGTGGTTGAAACACTTTAGTATGAAATCTGTTTCCCTCCATATGACATTTGAGATGAAGTCACTGCAGCTCTGAGCCAAAGACAGGAAGAAATAAAAAATCAAGTCAAAGACAAATTTGCTTTGAACACAATCCTAATTCACCCTCATCAGTTCATTAAGATAATGCTCGTTTTATTTTGTCTTTTGTTGTGAGCACATGGTTCAGTTCTGATGCTCACGTGCCCATTATAGAAAGTGGACAGGGATCTCACTGACACTTTGACAGTGTCCATGTCCATGTGTCTCTTCTCTGATGATGTTTACTTGCACAAGGGCAGAACAACCTGTCACTCGCATAAGATCACAGCACTAGCAAACTACAATGATCCAATCAACTGCAGCTAAATAAAATCAAGCCCTTCTTTTTATTTTCTTGTTCAAGAACCCGTTTCACTATACATCACAATAAGGAAGAAAAGACTATCACAAGCCGTTTCATGCAACTGACTGACTTACTTACTCATAAAGACAGTCCCTTGCCGCCACCTATTGGTGTAACAATGTAACCTGCACTGAAATCTTAAAATAATCTCTTGAAGATCCAGAATACAATCATTTCCCAGAGGAATTAAGGAAGCTTCCCTCTGATGCTCATGTAAGTCAATATACTCAACTTTGGCAACATAGTGTATATTGACAGACACTGATGTGACAGCAGAATCAAGATGAAAAGGAAACAAAGACAGGAGAATCAAAGACAGGAGCATGTGAGTCACATAAAACAGAGAGAGGGGAAAAAATGAATCCACAAATGAACTGGTTCAAGGATACAGAGTGAAGAAGGTGTCATCAAAAGGAGACATTGAGAGCATTTGCAAAAGTGGAAGACAGACAAAGACAGAAGTAGAAAGCAAAACGTAAATACACCACTGTGCATCAGATAACTGGAAATGAAGCAAATAATGTTCAGTTATGAATGACCTTTCCTCTGTGGAACTGTACAGTAATCATGAGTCATTTGGTTCACTCCAGAACTCAAAACGGAGTTAGACACTGGATCTGCTTTATCTGTCACCTTCACAAGCTGTTAGTTGGAGTAGGTCAAATTGAATCTGGAGTGACATTTTTTTTTTTATAACTAAATAACCAAATATTGATAACCTTTTTTAAAAGGTTTTCTTTGTTTTAAAATACTCACATGCACTGTATATTTACATTAACTGAAAAAGACAGAAGCCAAGAATCTTACAGAAAAATGTCTTGATAAAGTGTTTAATTCCTTAACTGTCAGTTTGATAATTAGCCTGTTAGGTTTTCAATTTATGAGTAAGTTACTTTAAAAAGTAATTAGTTATAGTTACTAGTTACTTCTCACAAATAGTAACTGAGTTAGTATGTCAAATAACTTGGATGCCCACAATAATACATGTTAAATTAATGAAATAGACTCTAAATCAAATAAATTATTGTTATAAAACATTGTACACTAATCTACAATATTTTCATGTTGCTGTGGGACAATGTGAGAGACACCGATTAAATATTTTAATTATTGTAAATATGATCAACTCTATTGAAACCTTGGCAATTGAATCATCATTGGCTATAGGGCTATTATTATTATTATTATTTTTTAGTTTAGGCCTACTCATCAGACTAATATTAAATATCTGATATATATATGGGGATGTATATATATATATATATATATATATATATATATATACACATCCCCCCCCCCACACACACACTTTTAAATTGGCTGCTACGCCCCTGTATGTATGTATGTATGTATATATATATATATATATATATGTTACGGGGTAAACGAGACGAGAGGCGAGCGGATCCACTTGCAAGCTTTTTTTGGGATGAGACAAAGACATAGTCGTACAGGCAGGGTCGAGACGGGAGCAGACAGGTATATCACAGGCAGTCGAAGAGAATAATCCAATAAACCAGAGCGATAGTCCAAAAGGCAGGCGGCTAGACAGTCAAAACGAGAAAACCAGGCGGGAAAGACAAAAGTGTGGTGCAACAGTCAGAGTGTGTAGGTGAGAGGTGAGAGTGACATCTGGTGGTGAGCGGGCAATGGGACACCGACCAGATTCGTGACAATATATATATATATATATATATATATATATAAAGTTTAATGGCCCAGTTCTTTAAAATATCTGAAATGTCTACACTTAGCTTCAATCAGTGATATATATTATGATAATTTAGCATTAAATTAGTAAATGCATATTTGTCATGTTGACTAAACTTAGGAATGGTGGTGGTGCTTAAGACATTGTTTGTCAGTGTTTCTAATAAAAAAGGGGGAAAAAATAATAATGATACTAATAAGAAAACACTACTATTAATACCTGCTATAATAAATAGCTTTTAGAATAAAAACATCCTCAAACCTTCATTGAAGTTATTATATATGAAGAGTTCGATGGACGTATAATATGTGTCAGGAGCATTCACTCAGTATCATTATCTCATTTTTGACCGAGATGGCTTTTAGCTGGTTTTGCATCTGAACTCTTCATATGTTAATGCACAGCACATTAGATAATTTCCACCACATTGCACAAAATGAGTAGAAGGTTTCAAATGCAAATTCTCTTCTGGTTTTTATAAAATCAAACTGAACAAATTAAATTCTTGTATGCAGCCTCCCTAACCTTTTCTACCTAAACACTATTTTTGTACTAAAACAGTATTTTTGTGAACAATAATAACAATAAAAAGTAAAATTACTTTAGCAAAAACATTGTTAAACTTGTTTTGAGGAAAAATAAGTCTTCAGAAAATTTGTCTTGTAGTTTTATTATGCATCAAATAACAAAATATACAAAGATTTATGCACAAAACTATTGAAGGGTTATAATATGTAATATTCAGACATAACATTTAGCGAATTTTCTCATTCACTGCCATTAACAGCATCTTTATGAACGTGTTTGTCTCACTCTTGAGAACACAATGTGAGTTGTTGTGGACAATGGACCTGGGCTACTTTTATATTGAACTTAGTAGAATTTTGGCATTTGGTCACAAATGTGAGACTCCTTGTTCATGCAAAAATGTTACTAGATTATCAGAAAATTAATTGCACAGTAAATGTGTAACTTCCTGTTTGGTGGCCATTTAAGGAGGCCTAAACCAAACAGGCACTGCGAAGTATTGATTTGCTGTGTGGACTCTACTAAGCGTTTTCTCGAATTTCCTTGCCTTGTTTTTGCCACGGTTTTGTTTCTTGTCATTGTTTTGCCTTGTTTTCTTGCCATAGTTCTGTCTAGTTCTTTGTCATAGTTTTTGCCTTGTTTTGCTTCGTTGGACTGCTCACCTGGTATTTGGATTCTGTCTGTTTATTTGGATTTTGCCATTGTTTTGCCCTGGATATTGCTGTTTGTTTGGTGATTGACCCTGCCTGTCTGACTACGCTGTGTTCAATAAAAGCTTGCAATTGGATCTATCACGCTTCCCTGGAGTCTCCATTACAGAATACTTCGCCGCCCCAAAGATCCAGCAGCTTTTGGACGCAGATTAACCATGAACCCAGCATCAAGCCTCCTCTGCTTGCGTCAAGGTAATCGGGCTATAGAGGAGTATGTGGAGGATTTTTGTAGTTTGTGTCATTTGGTGAAATTCAATGATGTTGCCCTAAAGGGTATTTTTTGTAATGGACTTCAGGACAGATTGTACCACCTCATGCCCGACAATAGATGCTCAGCTACACTTGAACAATACATAGACTTTGCACTTTGTTTAAGTGGCTCACCGTTCACTGTTGGGATTACGGATGAGGGACCCCGCAATCCTGCAGTAACCCCCATACCACAACCTGCTCATGTCACGTCTGCTACACCAGAACCCTCTCATGCCAAGCCTGCCAAGCCAGAGTCTGTTCACGTCATGTCTTCCAAGCCAAAGCCTGCTTAAGTCACATCTACCAAGTCACAGTCTGCTCACGCCAAGCCTGCCGCTCCAGGGCCTGCTCACGCCATGCCTGCCGCTCCACAGTCTGCACCTGTCATGGCCGCCCTCCCACAACCAGCTCACAAGATGGCCGCCATCCCAGAGCCAGCCCACAAGATGTCCGTCATCCCAGAGCCAGCCCACAAGATGGCCGCCATCCCCAAGCCTTCCTTTTTCAATAATAAGATGGCCGCCATCCCCAAGCCTGTTCACAAGATGGTCGCCATCCCCAAGCCTGCTCACAAGATGGCCGCCTCCCCAGAGCCAGTTCACAAGATGGCCGCCATCCCCAAGCCTGTTCACAAGATGGCCGCTGTCTCCAAGCCGTGCCACAAGATGGCTGCCATCCCAGAACCTGCAGTCCACACTCGGACGCCGCCTATGATCATGATGGCCCACGTGCTGGACTCACCCCTAATAGCTGTATGGACCGCTAAGACGGCGCTCCATCATGTCACGGCTGCTACCCCAGGGTCAAGTCAAGCCTCCAAGTCCGGTCAAGCTTCCAAGTCCAGTCAAGCAACAGAGTCAAGTCTAGCCAAAGCAGCTGTTCCCCATGAATCAAGCCAAGTCACAGCTATTTTCCATGAGTCAAGCCAAGATACAGCGGTTGTTCTCCATGAATCAAGTCAAGATACAGCTATTGTTCTCCATGAGTCAAGCCAAGATACAGGTGTTATTCGCCAAGTCACAGCTGTGCCCCACGAGTCAAGCCAAGTAACAGCTGTGCCCAGTCGCTGTCACAGCTGTGCCCCACGAAGTCATGTTGTCACAGTTGTTGTTCCTGAGTCAAGC